>JADRCD010220739.1:0-44375 GCA_019843815.1 Montemys delectorum | reverse complement strand
AAACAAACAAACAAACAAACGAACAAAAACAACAAGAACAAATCCCTGTTGCCTTCCTCCTCCCCATGCTTGGCACCCCATCCTCTCCCACTTATTGGCCCTGGCATTCCCCTACACTAGGGCACAGAACCTTCCCAGGGCCAAGGGCCTCTCCTCCCATTGATGATCGACTTTGCAATCCTCTACTATACACATGCTGCCAGAACAATCAGTCCTACCATGTATAGTCCTTGGTTGGTGGTTGAGTCCCTGGGAGCTCTGAGGGTACTAGTTAGTTCATATTGTTGTTCGTCCTAAGGGGCTGCAAACCCTTCCACTCCTTTGGTTCTTTCTCTAACTCCTTCATTGGGGACCCTGTACTCAGTTCAATGCATGGCTGTGAGCCTCTACATCTGTATTAGTCAGGTACTATCAGAACCTCTCAGGAGATAGCTATATTAGGCTGGCTTGTCCTTCCTTCAGTCTCTGCTCCATAGTTAGTTTCTGCAACTCCTTCCATGGGTATTTTGTTCCTCCTTTTAAGAAGGAATGAAATATCCACATTTTGGTCTTTCTTCTTCTTGAGTTTCTTGTGGTTTGTGGGTTGATCTTCCTGTATTCCAAACTTCTGGGCTAATAACCATTTATTAGAGAGTGCATACCATGTGTGTTCTTTTGTGATTGGGTTAGCAGGTAGTGCTCTTAACCACTGAGCCATCTCTCCAGCCCTGTATTTCTTTCTATTTTTTGTTTTAACCTGGTATCTGTTTTAGTTACTGTTCTATTGCTGTGAAAATATACCATGACCAAGGCAACTATAAAAGGAAGCCTTTAATTGGGGATTTGCATATAGTTTCAGAGGGTCAGTCTATAAATATAATGATGAAAAGGAATAGGATCAGTAGCTGATCCACAAGTTTCCAGCAGAGAGAGGAAGAGGGAGACTGAGAACACAACTAGGGCCTGGTGTGGGCTTTTAAGATCTCAAAACCCACTCCCAGTCACACATCTCCCCACTCCAACAAGGCCACACCTTCCAATCCTTCCCAAACAGTTCCACTAACTGGGGACCAAGCATGCAGATATTTGGGAGGAGGTGTAGAGAGAGCATTCACATTTAAATCACCACAATATCTCAAGGACTATGTTGTTTCCAGCAACATTTATTTGTTAGTGGTAAAGATCAAACCCAGGACTTAACAGACTCCAGCCATATCTTAGAATGCTGAGTGATGGGGGCTTTGACATAGTTAAAGGTGAATTAGATGCCTAAGAAAGCAGGGAGGAGCTGGCAGTATGATACTATCCTATTAGAAGACAGCGTCTTTGCCTGAAGGAAGACAGTGAGTGCAGGCTCTATGTAGTCTCCAGGGATTCCCTGAAATCTTGAATTTGACTAAGTCATTTATCATCCTTGTTTTACCAAGGATGATAAAAACAACAACAAAGCAAAAACCAAACATCCTCCAAACCCACAGTCTAATTGTTATGTAGGTTGTAAGTAGGCATATATACAGAAGGCATTCTGTGTTCCCACAGTGTTCGTGCGGGTTAACTTAGAGAAGACTTGAAATAAGATGAGACAAAGGTTAATCCCTGGCCTTGCGCGGGCAGGGTGACCCAGTCAGTGTTTTTTCTTCATTTGTTCATTTTATGTGTGGTCATAGGCATGTGTGCCTGCTTGTGTGTGCATTTGCACACCTATGAGAATAGAGTGAGTGCTCCCAATCTTCCTATGTCTAAAGTATCATGCTCTGTTCTCAGTCACATAGAAGACAACTGTGGTCCCTATTCCTAAGAGTTTATAGTCTAATGGGAAAGAAAGACATGAAATAAAAATAACAGTTGTAACTTCTAGATCGCTCAGCTGGTAGAGCATTTGTTCAAGTCTGACTACTTGAATTTGATTCTTGGGACCTACATAAGGGGAATGTGAACCTACTTTACAGTGTTGTTCTCTGACCTCCACTTATGTGATTTGGCAAGTGTGTGCCTCACCCACTGTAATTATCTAATTAAAATTGTGGTAATCTCTGAAGATACATAAACTTGTGAGACTCTGTAGCAGTGAGCCTGGGGTAGTTAAGGATGTCGGGTTATGTTGGAATTCCTAGACCTGAATCTGGTAGTGGGGTAGTTTGGTGACCTTGCCAGGTTACACCCTTTGGCATCAGGCTAGTTTCCTCGGCAACAGCCCTGTCTTTCCAGGCTCTCTCTTATCCGCAAGCGAACGGCATCGTTTCCTCTTCCGGTGGCCCACTAGCTTTGTTATCTTTCTCTTCCTTGCCATACTTTTGTATTTGGCTAGAGATTGCTCTTTATCATCCAGCCTAGTTCTGCAGCTTCCTCAAGCTAATGACTCTCATTCCATTTTCCAAGTCAGGTGGGCTTCAGTAGAGTTGTTCCATTGTCACATTTTTACTGTATTGGTATGGAATTTCCATCCACAGAGAACTTGAATAATTTTTTTCCAGCTAGAATGTTAAACTGTAATTGTCATTCCTCACATTCTCCTGTCAGCCCCAGTCCTCTGTTCTTTCCATAGACTTAGTAATCGGGAATGATTCTCATTAGTAGTTTGTCCTTTCATTTCTTTATTTAAAGCATAGATTTTTGTGTCCTCTGTCAGTAGTATTTCGTACAGTAATTGAATTTAAGACTGTTTCTGTCCCTATCACGAATTCTTTGGAGGGGTGAATTGACTGAGATCCTTCACAAGGGGACAAAGTTTTCTAATAGCTGTAGTGTTTTACTTGGTTACTTTTGCTTGAGTGAGTTAGAAATAAATAGTACACATAGTTGTTTCTTCTCTCTTACTAGCTTCTGTGATAGCTTACATGAGGTTTAAATGCGAGCCGGCTGTGGTGTCTCTTACGGGAAATCCCTGTACTTGTTAAGCTGAGTTGGGGAGATCTTGAGTTGGGAATTGTCTGAGCTACAACAAAACCCAAAACCAAACACACAAGAGATTTGTATGCAAAGTAGGTGCTAAGGAACATGGGCACTATGTTTTACTTAAACTAGGTGAGAGTTTTGTTTATTTTGGTGTAGAGGTTGGACTGGGGACCTATGGCTTTCTAGGCAAACACTCCATGAATGAACTGTATCTCTCTAGCTCCTGATTATGTGATCTGTTTTGTTCAGATTTATTTGTATGTATGTATGTGTGTTTCTGCGCCTGAGCACAGAGCCTGTGGAGGCTGGAATAGTGCCCAGTGTGGTTCTGGGAACCACACTGGATTTTTTGCTCTCCAAGAGCAATAAGTCCTCTTAACTGCAGAGACAGCTCTCCAGCTTCTTGTGAGTTTTGTTATTATTGTGTTGTGTTTTGCTATGCTAAGCATCAAACTCTGGGCTTCTGTTTGATGAGCCCACTGTCACTATGCTGCATCCTAAGCCAAAGAGGAAATTTTTTGTTGTCTAGTATTTTAGTTAGTATAGACAACTGATCTAGGTTACTCAGAATACTCCCATACTCTTATCTTGTGACTGAGATTTAAAAGCAAATTTTAGGCTTATGTTAACTATTGGTATGTATATTTAGCTTCTCTTTTATAGCAGTAAGTGATATATATATGTGTGTGTGTGTGCATATTTATATGTGTGTATGTGTGTGTGTGTGTGTAAAGCTATTTCGACATTTTTTACTTTTTCAGTGTTGAGGATTGACCCAGCTGTGTACCCTTAGCTCTCCATTTTAACCATTTTTACCTGTGCAGTTCAATGGCACTCATTTCATTTACAGTATTGTGTAGGAAAACTTTCTGGAGTCACTTCCTTTCTTCCACCTTGTAGGTTCTGGTGATCAAACTGAGTTTGTCAGCAGGAACCATGACCTACTGAGCCATCTAATCAGCCCTTCACTATATTCTTTAAATGAAAAACATTCTTAGTATGATGTTTTTTAAATGTAACCGTCACCATTTTCACCACTTTTAGGCATATAGTTTGGCATTAAGTACATTCACTTTTTTTTCTTTTGTTTTGGTTTTTTTGAGACAGGGTTTCTCTGTGTAGCCCTGGCTGTCCTGGAACTCACTCAGTAGACCAGGCTGGCCTCGAACTCAGAAATCCGCCTGCCTCTGCCTCCCAAGTACTGGGATTAAAAGCGTGCGCCACCACCACCCGGCATACATTCATATTTTTTAGAGAACTGTCACTACCATCCATCTTCAGAGCTTTCTCATTCAAACTGAAATGCCGCTCACTAAGCAACAAACCCCAGTTCCCCATGCTTCCTGCCTCGGAGACCAGTGTTCTGGTTTCTGTTTTGCTGAATTTAACTACAATAGGCACCCACAGAAATGGAATCATGGAAGTCAGCTGTGGTGGTTCAGAATGCCTGTAATCCTAGTACTCAGGAAGCTGAGGCAGGAGGATTGATATAAGTTTGAGGCCAGCCTGGCTTTCCTTGGTTATGGTTGAACTCAGGTAGTAATTCTTCTGAATGCTATTTTAAGTAAAATTGCTTTCATTATTTTTCCTTGTCTTCTTCTTCTTCCTCCTCTTCTTCCTCTTCTTCCTCTTCCTCCTCTTCTTCCTCTTCTTCTTCCTCCTCCTCCTCCTCCTCCTCCTCCTCCTCCTCCTCCTCCTCCTCCTCCTCCCCCCCTCCTCCTCTTCCTCTTCTTTTTGGATCATTCATTGCTAGTTTATGGTAACACATTTGTTTTAGCTTGTTCCCTAAAACTTTGTTAACTTAGTTTGTGAGCTGTTAATATGTTTCTTGCAGATTCTTGGAAGATTTTCTTCTCTTTTTCCCTCCATCCCTCCTTCCTTCTTTCTTATTTGTTTGGTTATTTGGGTTTTTTTGTGATTTTTTTTTTTTTGTGTGTGTATGTGTTTTTTTCTTTTGTATTTGTGTAAGTGTCTGGGCTAGAACTCTGAGTGCAGTACTGAACAGCAGTCCCTGCTGTCTGGTGTCTGGCTTTGTTCTTGATCTCAGGAACAGTCTTTCACGTTGAATGTTCTGTGTCTGTCGTTCCTAAGTGCTCTCTACTGCTGAAATGCCCTCGTCTCTAGTTCTCTAAGATTATCAGGTGTCGAGCTTTGTCAGAGGCTTTCCTCTGACTTGGAGATGACAACTGCGCTGGTTTTTCCTTCTTTAGTTAATGTGATCTGATACATTGAGACATTTTATTTTTCTTTAACATTTTTATTACTATTAAGCATTTATTCATTCAAAAGTATGGGTGTCTGTGCATGTGTGCACGCATATGTGTATGTCATAACATGTGAGGAAGTCAGTAGACAACTTTTAGGAATCTATTCTTGTTCTCTCCCTTTTATGTGGCTCATGGGGAATGAACTCAGGTCATTAGTCTGAGTGCATAAAGACTCAGGTTTTTTTTTTTTTTAAAGATTTATTTATTTATTATATGTAAGTACACTGTAGCTGTCTTCAGACACCCCAGAAGAGGGTGTCAGATCTCATTACGGAGGGTTGTGAGCCACTATGTGGTTGCTGGGATTTGAACTCATGACCTTTGGAAGAGCAGTCAGAGCTCTTAACTGCTGAGTCATTTCTCCAGCCCAAGACTCATGTTTTTATGCTTGTGAGAAAAGCACTTTATTGACTGAGAATTTTCTCATCCTCACTGATTATTAAAAAACAAAAAAACCAAGCCTGGTCTACAGAGTCAGTTCCAGGACAGCCAGGGTTGTACAGAGAAACCCTGTCTCAAAATACCAAAAAAAAAACAAAAACAAAAACAAAAAAAAACCACCCCAAAAACAAAAAAATAAAACCAAAAAACAAACAAACAAACAAAAAAAACCCAAAAAAATCTCCCAATAACAACCTAGAAAATAGGGCATGGTGACACACACCTTTAATCCCAGTATTCAGGAGGTCAAGGCAGGCAGATCTCTGTGAGTCTAAGCCAGTCTGGTTTATGTAGTGAGTTCCAGGACAGCCAGAGCTATGTAGAAAGACTTTGCTCATAAACAAAACAGATCTACCCATCCATCCATAGAGTCCTCTTGCTGGGTGGTGGTAATGAACATCACTTAGGAGACAGAGGCAAGCAGATCTTTGACTTTAAGGATAGCCATCACTACACAGAGAATCCCTGTCTCAAAACAAAACAAAACAACAATGGGCTGGCTCAGTGGTTAAGAGCACTGGCTGCTCCTCCGGAGGTCCTGAGTTCAACTCCCAGCAACCACATGGTGGCTCACAACCATCTGTAATGGGGTCTGATATCTTTTCCTGGCATGCAGGTATAAATGCAGATAGAATAGATAAATCTTTTTTTTTTTTTTTTTTAAAGATACAAACCTCTCTCAAAAAAAAAAAAAAAGAAAACAGATTCCTTTTGTTCCTTTTTAAAAAAGATTTTAATAGTTTTATACACGAGTATGCTATATCATTCCTATCCCCCACTCTCTTCCCTCTAATCCTCCCATAATCCCCTTTAATGTTGTTATATATACATGTGTTTAGGACCGACCACTTGGGATTGAGTAACCTATCAGGAGGCTTCCCCCTGGAGAAGACTGGCTTCCCTCAGCAGCCATTGATCACTTGTAGCTCTTCATCTATTTAGGACTTACAGCCTTTGACCTGGGTGGAGTGGAGCATCTTGTGAACTGTTCTCAAGTCTTTTTTCCCTTATCTGACCTCTGAAGATAACACAACCACAAATTTTTAAGTACTGGCAGACTACAAGTCCTGTGACGCTGAAATTAGGGACTTGTAGCTCTTGATATTAAGACTGCCTTGTGCTTGCTACTGGTGTTGTTGATTTGTCATTTGTCCATTTGTATGTGTGGATGGTTTTTAGATTGATTCTTGAAGGTTGCTGAATACTCCTCACTTGTATGTGATATATTGGGCTTCCATCTAAAATGCTGCTTGAGGAAAGTGCTATGCAGTGAAAAACATTCAAAACTCTCTGCCTGTGTCTAATCAGTAAACATATCCAGGTGTTTCCTCTTCTGTGATGTCAGCTGCATAGTTCTGAAGATACATTTTAGAAACTGTAACACAAGAATGCACAAAACCTAAAAGCATGTTTAGTGGATTTTTCCTAAGTTTGTACATCTGTGAAATTGTGTTCCAAGTTCTGGTGTTTCTTCTTAATTAGTACCCCTCTTGCTCCCCAAAGTGATGGCTGTGCTGATGTCTAGCTTTTGCGTACTATACTGTTATAAAGCATTCCTTTTATGCACTCCTATATAAATCTTAGTTATTATGCATTGACTTAGAAGTGCCCCCTACAGGCTTATACTACCTGTCTGCCAAATGCTGACAATATTTTAGGAGGCTGTGGAACTTTTACAAGGTGGGGCCTAAGATGACAAAAATAGGTCACTTGGAGCCAGCCTTTTGAAAACGGCGCCAACTGTGGGTTCTAGTCTTCCTCCCTGTATCTCATGTCCCTGCCACCATGCCTTCTGTGCATGGACCAGAAATCCTCTGATCCCGACCCAAAGGAAGTCTCTCCTCCTGGACACTGCTATTACTCTTTTTGATGCAGTGATACAGAAGTAGCTAGTATGGTGATTATTGCTAAAACCAAGAGTTAGAACGCTGACCAGCAATCAAATAAGCTTTTACATGTGAAGGATGGTGCCCCACACTAATTTCAGCAGTGGTGTGTGGATCTCTGGTGAGTTTGAGGCCAGCCTAGTCTACATTGTGAATTTCAGGACAGCCAGAGAGAGCTACATAGTGAGACCCTGTCTCAAAACAAGACAAAAACCAAATAAGCTGTCACTCACTTTTTCCTCTTATCTTTTTACCCACATCAATTAATTCCATTTTATAGTGTCACTACTTTTCTAGTTTGATCTGCATGTATTTTTTTTTTTTTTTTTTTTTTTTTTTTTTGGTTTTTTGAGACAGGATTTCTTTGTGTAGCCCTAGCTGTCCTGGAACTCACTCTGTAGACCAGGTTGGCCTGGAACTCAGAAATCCACCTGCCTCTGCCTCCCAAGTGCTGGGATTAAAGGCGTGCACTACCACCGTCCGGCGATATGCATGTATTTTAAGATATTTATGCATACACATTTCTGGTTGGTTTACTCTTTTCACCCTGTGTTCTGGGGATTAAACTCAGTTTGTCAGGTTTGCACATCAAGTGCTGTCCTGGATAAACCATCACACCGGCCCTACACCTACTTCTTGACAGAAATGTCACTCTGTCACTTCTCTGGGACATTTAATCCAGGTAGGGTATCCCAGGGTAGCACATATCTCTGTGTCTCTAGACATTACCCTGCATTTTACAACATCATGTAAAGTAGCTTAAGCCGAGTAATCAGGCCTTTAGTTCAGCTGAGTGATACACTTACTGTGTGGCAGTAGTGATCTTTCTGTGGATTTGATATGTTCTATATAATTTTTTAAACTTTATTTTATGTGTATGGGTTTTTGCATGCATGTAACTCTATGCACCATGTGTGCTTGGTGCCCAAGGAGGCCAGAAGAAGGCATCAGATCTGGAACTGAAATTACAGATGGTCATGAGCCCCCATCTGAGTGCTGGGGACAGAATCTTGGTCCTCTAGAAGAGCAGCCAGTGTTTTTAAGTACTTAGCCATCTTTTCAGCCCCAGGTTGATAGATTCTTAATTCCAAGGCAAGAACCTTTGTAATATAACCCCTTTGATCCTGATAACACTCGAGAATATAGTAATAAATTAGAGTTATTTATTTTCCTCAGTATTCAAAGAGATTTACTAAGTCTGTCCTGGCACTAGGTATTCATGCTGAAAAGATTTTTTGTGGGCTGGAGAGATAGCTCAGTGGGTAAGAGCACAGATTGCTCTTCCGAAGGTCATGAGTTCAAATCCCAGCAACCACATGGTGGCTTACAGCCACCCGTAATGAGATCTGATGCCCTCTTCTGGTGTGTCTGAAGACAGCTCCAGTGTACTCACATATAATAAGAATAAATCTTTAAAAAAAAAAGAGAGATTTTTTTGTGAATAAAATTTTGACTCAGTTGTTATTTATGTTAGTTGAAATGAATAGGGAAATTTCATTTGCTCATCTATAGTTAAGAAATCTTTAGTGAGGAAAATTATGAACTTTGTAAAGAAAATGATAAAAATAGAAACACAAATATAAATAGGTAAGATGTTTATCCATAAAAATAATTTATTATGCTTAAAGTTAGGACTGATTGCACATCATATTTAGCTATAATTGATAATACTTTTCCAAAGGTTTTAAAAATATCAGTAGTTCAAGTTTCCCCTTTCTCTGCTTGTTATTTCTAGAGTTAACAGAAGAAAAAAGTTAAGCCATTTTTATGTGTGTAATGTGGATGGGTATGTTTGCGTGTGCTCTTTTTGTGAGTGTATACATGTGTGTGGAAGCTGAAGTTAACATTGAGAGACTTCTTTAATTTGAGGCAGGATCTCTCAGCTGAATTTAAAGCTCACTGATATGGCTGGTCTAGCTAGCCAACGTGCTCCAGTGATCCCTTATTTCTACTTTCCAAGCTCTGGAATTATAGGGGGCTGCCGTGTCCACCTGGCATTTATATGACTTTTGGTTTTCATGCATGTATTCATTGAGCCAGCTCTCTGCCCTAAAACATTTATTTTTTTTATTTTTTTATTTTTTCAAGACAGGGTTTCTCTGTGTAGTCCTGGCTGTCCTGGAACTCACGCTGTAGACCAGGCTGGCCTCGAACTCAGAAATCCACCTGCCTCTGCCTCCCAAGTGCTGGGATTAAAGGCATGTGCCACCACTGCCTGGCTCATTCTTAATTTTTTAAAGATTTTTTTTTAAAACTGATTACTTTTAATTGCAGCACTTGGGTGTCAGAGGCAGGTGGATCTCTGTCTTTTCAAGGACTAAATAATGAGTTCCTAGACAGCCAGGCTACATAGTGAGGTCCTGCCTCAACTCCCACCCAGTCCAAAAAAAAAAAAAAAAAAGATTTTTTTTTAACATGGTATTATTTTTTGTTGTTATTTATTTATTTATTTTATATAAATGAAATATCAGCATTTTACATTCATGTGTGTGTGCTTTGGTGCTTGCAGAGGTCAGAAAAAGGTATTGGATTTCCTGTAATTAGAGTTACAGATGGTTGTAAATCACCTTGTGGGTGCTAGGAACTGAGCCTGGGTCCTCTGCGTGAGCCCTCTGAGCTGCTGAGCCCCTTAAAACATCTGTAGGTTGGCGTTTTCCTTGTGAATTACCAGCCTCACGTTTATTATTTCCGCTATTTTCTAGTTTTAAGGCTCTGGAAAGAATGGTAAGCATCTCTCTCTCATAATAATCTGCTTTCCACTCCTGCCCTGCCTGTCCAAGATGGATTCCAACAGTAACTGGAAATGAACCCTTTCTGCCCCACCTTGCTCTTAGTGTGGCGTTTTGTCACAGCACCAGAAAGCAACCCAAGGCATTTGTTATCAGGATGTTTGATTTGACCCAGAGGTGGGTAAGGAATGGCTCTCTTTGGGGTGCTCAGTTTCCTGGACTGGAAGATGGAGTTGAGTATATCCCTCAACAATGGGAAGGCCCTATAAGAACATACAGAAGTACACTGTGCTGTCTTCAGACACACCAGAAGAGGGCATCAGATTCCATTACAGATGGTTGGGAGCCACCATGTGGTTGCTGGGAATGGAACTCAAGACCTCTAGAAGAGCAGTCAGTGCTCTTAACCACTGAGCCATCTCTCCAGCCCGACAACTTCTTTTTTATTTTAAGTAATCATATTTATTTTTCAAAAAATTTTTGTTGTTAATTTTTGAGATTGTATTTTAAGTACAATAGTTCTCTCTCCAAACCCTCTCAAATACCCATTCCTGCTCGCCTTCATATTTGTGCCATTTTTTTTAAATCAATCATTATTATAGGCACATATATATTTGTGTATACATATATATTCTTAAAACAACCTCTCAAATCTGTGTGATATTTCCTGTGTGTGTGTGTGTGTGTGTGTGTGTGTGTGTGTGTGTGTGTGTGTATGCATGCATACATGTATGTTTTTAGGGCTGACTATTTGTCAGTAGAGAGTCAACTGGTGTGTGCTTCCCTTGGGAGAACCACTCTCTTACTCCCAGTTTTACTCAGTTGGAAGGGCAGCTCTCTTAAGTCCTTAGAGAAGTTGCCTCTGCCTCTGCTTCTGTCTCCTCAGTGCTGGGAACTAAAGGTGTGCGCCACCACATCCAGCTTGCTTTTCATTTTGATGTAGGAGCTGACAAAGTTGCCCCAGCTGGCTTGAGTTTGGGATGCCCTGCCTCAACCTCTTGAGATGCTGGGATTATGGGGCCTGTGCCACCAGGCTTGGCTTATCCTCTGACTATGAAAGCCTGTTTGTTGGGATAGGATAAAGGGAAAATATTTTCCATAGTTTAGATGTAGAGCAAATTGAGATATAGTTCCCTATGTAGTGACTTCATTTTCTCTCAAGACGGAATAGCTGAGTGGTGGTAGTCTCACTCCTGCACTAAAATAGCATGGTTAAACACTGGGCTCTCTTGGGTAGAGACCTTTTAGGAGACCAAAATAGCAGCTGTTCTGATCCTTAGGGAGCTGATGAGTAAGTGACTATGATTGGTAGGTGACTTGGAAAGGCTTTGCATTTCTCTTGAATTAATCTTTAAAATATTAGCGATGTTTAAGTGGTTGTTATAAAAAGTAACTAATTAAAAAGACATGAGTATTTCAGAAACATAGGCTTGGGTGTGTTAATGAAAATTCTAAATTTGCTAATAAGCAAATGTTTGCTGAGTATTGAAATCAGGGACTGCTGTGTGTTAGTTTAGAAAATAAAGCTTTAAAATAGGTAATGCTTGGTGAATACAGTTTCAAAAGACACAGTGTTCACTTTGTGCAGCCACCAGAGTCCCCTTTGGCATTTTCATGTATCTACTTTTTGTCTGTTTGTCTATCTGTTTGTAGACAGGGCCTTTTTGCAGCCCTGGGTGGCATTAGAACTCACGCTGTTTGCCAGGCTGTCCTGGAACTCGGAGATCTGCTTGCTTTTGCCTCCCACGTGCTGGGATAAAAGGTATCTGTTATCATGCCTGACAGGTGCCAAGGTTTTAAAAATTAATTTTATTTATTAGTTTCTCTGTGTGCACATGTGTGTGCAAACTGCTCTGGAGAGTGGAGGGAAGTCAGGACAACTTTTGGAAGTTGGTTCTATTCATAGGTTTCAGGGATCAAAATCATCTTGTTGGGCTCTCTCCTTTTTTTTTTTTTTTTTAATTTAAAAATTTTTTTCTTTTTAAATTTTAAGCTGGGTGAAGGTGGCACATGCCTTTAGTCCCAACACTTGATGAGGCAGAGCAGGTAGATATCTCTGTGAATTTGAGTTCAGCCTGGTTTTTAAAAAGAAAGAAAAAAAAGAAAGGGAATGGGCAAGAACATAGCTCAGTTGGGAGAGTCCCTGCCTACCATTCGTGAAGCCCTGGGTTTAGTCCCCAGCACCTCATTAATCTGGACGTGGTCGTTCACACCTTCAGTCCAAGGGGACAGGAAGATCTGGCATTTAAACTCATCTTGGGCTACACATTCCAGATCAGCTGTACCACATGAGAACCCACCTCCAAAAAGGAGTAAGTGGAGGGGAGGAGGAGGAAGAAATAAAAAATTCAAGAGTAGAATAAAGAGTTCTAGAAATTCTGGAGTTCTCACTTGTGGGTTTTGTTGCAGTTTTAATGTTGACAAAGGAAATCAATTAATATGCATATTATGCAGTTTGTGCCAGAATATTGTAGAAAATGCTGCTGTATCCTTCCTGGTATGCCCTCAAAAGTGGCACACAATTTGTTCCACTAAAAGAAAAAAGGGATAGAAAGAAAAAAACTTCAATTTGCTTTTCAGAGAGCCCTGTACTCAGCAAATGCTATTTCTTCCTAGCATCCTGGTGGGGAAGAGGTTCTGCTGGAACAAGCTGGTGCTGATGCAACTGAAAGCTTTGAAGATGTTGGCCACTCCCCTGATGCCAGGGAGATGCTAAAGCAGTACTACATTGGTGATGTCCATCCGGTAAGAACTGTTGTAGCACTCAGACACTTATGCAGATAAAACTACTTGACAGCCACTAACAGGATGAGAGAATGAATTATTTAGAGTAAAAATTCATTCAGCCTAGCTCTCAGGCCAGGCTTTCTCCAGAATCATCAAGCCATCCTGTGTTGTACATAGTATCTGAAAAGCCAAGGGAACTGATTTTTGTCTTTTATTGATTGATTCTTGTAACTAATAACACCTGTCCCCAAAATAGTGGCTTGGTTATTCTTAGGAGTTTTTTGCTAAAGTTATTTATTATGTACCTATGAGTCCTTTGGGCTTAGCATTCTAACAGGGGATCCTGATGTGCTAAAGGGTGGACCTGGACACCTCCTTCAGACCCTGAAGTCTCTGGAGGAGCTAACACATTGCTAGACCTCATTTAGCTGCATCTTGAACATTGTTTTTTTTCTCTCTTTCTTTTTAAACAGAGTGACCTTAAACCTAAAGGTGATGACAAGGTAAGAAGTCACTGTTTTGTCTTGTGTGTTTCAAGTATTTCTATTAACTTGAGTAAAATTGCTTTTAAAAATAATTTTACCTGGGCAGTGGTGGCACATGCCTTTAATCCTAGCACTTGGGAGGCAGAGGCAGGTAGATTTCTGAGTTCAAGGCCAGCCTGGTCTACGGAGTGAGTTCCAGGACAGCCAGGGCTATACAGAGAAACCCTTTCTTGAAAAACAAAACAAAACTAGAAAAAAAATTTAATAAGGGAAATTAAAATTGGCTGGAGAAACCAGGTGGTGGTGGCACACTCCTTTAATTTCAGCACTCAGGAGGCAGAGAGAGGCAGATCTCTCTGAGTTTGAGGCCAGCCTGGTCTACAGGGTGAGTTCCAGAATAGCCAGAGTTACACAGAGAAACCTTCTCTCAACAAAAACAAGAACAAACAAACAAAAAACCAAAATGATAACAGAAAATTCTCTGGAGAGATGGTTCAGTGGTTAAGAACACAATTTGCTCTTCCAGAAGACCAGAGTTTGACTCCTACCACCCTCATGGTAGCTCAAAACTGTTTATAATTCCAGTCCCAGGGATCCTCTTCTGGCTTCTGCTGACACTGCATACACATGACACACAAGTGGCATTCCGATAGGCAGAACACTCACTCTCATAAAATAAAAAGGAGCCAGAGAATGGAATTCATACTTTCAATCCCAGCACTTGGGAGGGAAAGGCAGATGGATCTCTGTGAGTTCTTCTCTTTTATCCAAACAAAAATTCTGGGTTTTTGTTGTTGTTTGTTTTTGTTTTTCATGATGAGTTTCTCTGTGTAACAGCCCTGACTGTCCTGTGCTTTGTAGACCAGGCTGGCCTCAAACTCACAGAGATACACCTGCCTCTGGCTCCTGAATGCTGGAGTTAAAGGTTTGTGTCACCCTGCTTGGCTCCCAAAATTCTATTTCTAAGGAATTTGGACTTTATACCTGCCAGGAAAAAGGAAAAGCTAAATCTCAGACAGAAGGAATCATTTTAACATTTCTGTTGTGAGCCCAGCCTTTAATGGCCGAGACGGCTCTTCAGCCCAGTAGGAAACATTTTATTAATGCTCTTTGCGCTTTTTTTATTGAGACTTCAAAGTATATTTACTGTTGTTTTGAAAGAAATTAGTTTATGGGTTCAGTTTGGGAAGACATCTTATTCTTACTTATATAAAACAGATGATGTATACTCTGATTAATTTTTTTCTACAAGATATCTTCTTTATAATATAAAGGGCTTTCTTTCTGTCCTCATTTCCTCAAATTAATTTTTAAAACCCTTTATGCTCAGATTGTTCCACACCCTTCTCAGTTTACTCACTGGTTCAGCCAAAACAAAAGGTTTAGTATTTGAGTATTTGAAACCCTCAGTGTGCTTTTCCTGACTTAGGGACCAAGAGGAAATCTCGGAAGCCTTTTCTACTCCCTTCAAGCGGGACAGTGTCACCTCCCATGGTCTCTGACGGTCCTCTTGATGTCTGTCTGTTAGAAGGTTGTTACATGCCCTCTAGTAAAGGAATAACAGTCTAGGTGTTTCCTAGCTCATCGTGGACACAATAGTCTCCTCTTCTTCCTTCTAGATTCTCATTCTTCATTGAGCCAGGAAATAATGAGCAGATTTGACACAGCAATTCAGATTGGCCTGGGCACAGGAATCCTTTCAATTCAAGAGGCTGCTTGCTTGGCAGTGTGTGCCTTCTGTTGCCCTGAAATCCAGGGTGTATCTATAATTAACTCTTCTGTCTCTTCTGCTGCTCCAACTGTTACGTTATGAAGGAGATGAAGTGGCTTGTGGGTACTGATGGTTGGTTTTCCCTTTCCCTTCTCACACCTTACTCAGTCTTGAATTCTCTTGTGATATTAAGGTAAAATTTGAGCTAATATGATCTTAATTGAACATGTCTAGAAAATGCTACCCTGAGTTCAACATTTCACAGGCTACTCACTCACCTTGAACCTAGTAGTCTTCACCCAGCTTTCCAAGGCAACCATGAGAGCACTCTTTATGTTAAGACAATAGAAAGACACTTTTGCAGTTACAGTGTCTAGGAATCTATCAGTTGTTTCTTGTTGGTTTTCTTATTGCTAATACAGGAGGCACAACATTTGTGAGGAATTCACAGCAGTGTTTCAGAAATTCTGTTTCTTGCACCAGTGTTCTTTTCCTGGGCTTCCACTAGTTCTGTTTAGAATCTCTGGAGCTGAGCTAGCTTTGCAATTTTTTTTTAGATAATTTATTTAATTGTATTGTATGTACATTGGCATGAACAGGAGTTACAGACAGTTGAGGGCTGCCCCGAGGGTGCAGAGAAATGAACCCTGGTCCTCTGGAAGAGTAGCCAGTACTTTAACCAGTGAGCCACTTCTTTAGCCCCCTAGGTTTGCATTTTAAATAGTCTAGGTGATAGAAAGGAAGCCAAGTATCACACATTCTGCTGAATGTGCCTGTCTGCCTGTCATTGTATATGAAAACCCAGGGATACTGAATTTGTTCCTGTGCAAGCATTGCCTGCCTTCTGTAAGCCAAACAATTAGAGATTGATCAGCTGAAATAAAACTGATTGGCCCTGAATTTTTCCCCCCTTAAGAAGTATGGAAAAAGCCTCCTTAGAGCATCAAGTAGTATGATAATTTAGATCTGGAAATGTAGTATAGCCCCATCCCAGGTTAGGCAGGGACCGAGAGCTGTGCTCTCAAGCCTGTTTTTCTCTAGTTACTTGTTCCCAAGGGACCTGTCTCCATTAGGATGACTCTAGCTGTTGTTTCCAGTCAGGCTGTCTCTTACCCTCCAGGCAGATTAGGCAAAGGTGGCCTTTTGGAAAAATTTCAAGACTACCTACCAGGTTTTCATAGAATTATATTCCAGACTGATTTCTTTTCCAGGAAGAAATTCTTGATCCCTCAGGTTTATCTCTGTGCTTGATGTTAGCCAAATGACTGAGAAGTGATCTGGCTTCTCACAAGGGCTGAAACACACTTCTGTCCTAGGATGCAGAGGTAGCATTCCTTCCCAAGGTGGGAGGGGAGCATATTCATTAGTTAGTTTCCTTTCCTGTGGTTCAGGGGTTCTGAGTCTATAAAAAATGGTTTCTAAGCACAGCCTTCAGCTTTATGGGATAGAGTTTTCATCTTCACCTCCCTTTCCTTTTGTCTCACCACTTCTCCCCCTCAGACAGCCTCTGCCTTCTTCCCAGGGGAAGTCAGTTTTCCAGCCAGGGGTCTGCTGTGTCTGCTAGGATGCTCTTGAACTTCCAATCCTCCTGCCTTCCTTTCTGGAGCTCTGTGGTACAGGCATAGGCCACTGTGCCCAGTCTTCATTTCCCAGTTCTTTTAGAAACAGCTTTTCATGTTCCTTTTACTGTAGTCCAGATAATATGTGATAATGGTTTCATTATAGATCAATAATACCCCAGTCGATGGCAGACATACTACAATATAGGAATTTTGAAGATTTTTAATTTATAAATCTGACAAGTTATTTTTCTCTTTGAGACAGGGTCTCACTGTAGCATTGGCTGGCTTGGAACTCAGATCTGCCAACCTCTACCTCTCAAGTGCTGAGATAAAAGGTGTGTCATGGCACCTGCTTTATTCGGTAATAACTAATTAGAATTAAAAATAATTTCACTCTGTGGGGTATGCTGATGCCATATGGTAAGACTATTGTCTTCAAAAATAAAAAATAATAAAAAGAGACTTGTACTTGGTAGGTGGGGATAAGAGAGTCAGTACTTCAGGACCTCCTTAGCTACACCCTGGTCTACATGAGAACCTGTTTCAGAAAAATAAAAAACAGTTCAATACAGATCAATAGTAACTGCCACTGACCAAGGACTTCTCTCTGGTTATGTGATTTGCCAGACAGCTCTGGTCTTTGGGCATTAAGTATAAAATCTTAAGTCTTCTATCCTCTAACTTTTTAAGTAATATGCACTTAATAAAATTCATACAGTGGTACCTTATGATATAAGGGACATGATATGATAGGGGAAAGAAAATCCTTTCCAGAAGTATCTTAAGTCAATCGTTCCCAACTTGGTTTTCTTAAGTTAGTGGCCACAGAAGTGCCATTGAAGAAAAAGTTGAAGAAACCATACTGTTGGATTTATTGAAGATGTCCTAAGGCTTAAATTTTAAATATTTGGAATCTTCCTGGAATAGCAAATGCCCAGCTTAGGAATTAAATGCAAGCTCCTTATACATTTTATTTATCTGTTATTTATGCTTTTTTTGTTGTTGTTGTTGTTGTTGTTTTGAGACAGGGTTTCTCTGTATAGTTCTGGCTGTCCTGGAACTCACTCTCTAGACCAGGCTGGCCTCGAACTAAGAAATCTGCCTGCCTCTGCCTCCCAAGTGCTAGGATTAAAGGCGTGCGCCACCACCACCCGGCTATTTATGCTTTTGAAAGCCAAATTATAATCTCTGATTAGCCAAAGATAGAGTACCCTGCCTCTACTGTCATACCTTATAATCATAAATTTGGCTTTCTCTTTCCTACCTTTATTTTCTGGCGATGAAGCTTACCACATCCCTTTAGTGTGAATTCTCTTTCACATTTTCTTATCATCATGCAGTCTCCTTCACTGACTCCAGCATTCCTGCCTATGACTGCCAGATTAACGTTTCTTTCTTATTCTTATTTTTAGATTAAGTCAGTATTCAGTGCACAGTGCTTCTAGAGAAAATGTCTGGGAAAACAGTCTCTTGTGGAGCTAGTGAAAGAGAAAGAGATGACTTGGGGTAGTGAGCTCCTGCAGTCTCCCTAGGCCCCTTGGAGTGCTGATCTTAAAGGTCTTGCTAAGATGCCTCGACTCAGAAAGTTGTGCTGGAATAGTGATGTTAGAATTCAGGTTCATCTGAATTTTCATTCTATAGACAAAGAAGATGGCTTAGCCTTGAGCTGGAAGATACTACACATAATTTCTCTTATGGGCAACTTTAGAAAAAGTTAACTTGGAACTGGAAAAATGCTATAGTGGTTAAGAGCATTGGCTGTTCTTTCAGAGGACCTGGGTCAGCATGCTCAGCTAAACAGTTGATTATTTTAATTATTGATAATATTGGACAAAAATCATAGCAGACTGAGAAACTGTGATTGCAAGTGTACTCCTTGGAAAATAAAGAAGCATGCACACTGGTTATGGGGTAGGACTTCTGCTGGAAGAGTATAGGGTCTGATCTGACCTCATTACTAAAGCCTTAGTGAAGAGCACTAACATCTGGCATGGACTTTCAGCCAGATGTGCCTGAACACTAAGGGTTAAACTAAGTCCATCTGTAGCTTGTCAGAATATCACTTAAGTACACAGTAGATTTATCAGCATTCTGGATTCATCAGCATTCTGACGTGGAAATGAGGACTGTGGGATGTGTGTGAGCTGGCAGAAAAATTACCATTTTTCTTTTTAGTCTTATAAAATTGAGAAAGAATTAAACAACAAAATTAAACCTAACTTAAGTGGCTTCTTTCTAAACTGACTGAAGGACTTGATTGTCAGTGGCTGTGCCTTATTGTGTCTGACTAAAGGGGTCTGCAGCTAAGCGTGTGCTTCCTGTCAGTGTCCTGAGGGGAGGACATGCTCCTCTTTTCCTTCCTCAGGTGTGTGGTGCACGTTTTTCTTCTTTCCCTCTCCCAAGAATAAATTGCTCGTAAAACAGGAGTACTTTAAGGTACTTAGTTTAAAAACAAACAAACAACCATGACATTTTACATGATTTCTATTTGTTAGAATTGATTACCATCCGCATATTGCAGGCTTAGCTCTCTGCTCTTTCTCCTGATGATGCAGCCCAAGGTTCACTGTAGTTAGCACACGTTTAGAAATTTCTGTTGTAAAAAGAGTATAAAAGATTTGAAATGTACCAGCTGTGTGTTTTCAGGCTTGAAATGTGTATTCATCTGCATGACAGTGTTTCCAGTTCATGGCACTGTAAGATAATAATCATAATCAATTTTAGAACAGCATGATCACTCTACAAAGAAACCACAGACTTCTTAGCAGCCATATTCCTAATGGAAAGCTGGTGCCCAGCTTTCTGTTTTACTCCTCTGTTCACATGAAGGGACTTATAGAAGAGGTAGTCTTTTGTGTCTGTCCCCTCTCATTAGCCTAGGTAATGTTTTGAAGGTTCGTCCATCTTGTCACATTGGTCAGTAATTCGTTGCTTTTTATTTGTAACGTTTTACTTATGTTTATGTGTTTAGATGTTTTGTTTGCTTTCATATCACCATGTGCACGCTGGTGCTTGTGGAAGCCAGGAGAGGGCGTCAGATTCCCATGGACTGTAGTTACAGAGTTGGAGCTACTATCTGGGTTCTGGAATTGAACCCAGATCCTCTGGAAGAGCAGCCAGAGCTCTTACCTGCTGAGTCAGCTCCCTATCCCCCAAATCTGATTTTAAAGACTATTTTGGAGACAGTTATGATGATATATACTTGTAATCTCAGCACTTAGGAGGCTAAAACAGGAGGATCTTGAGTTTAAGGCTACCCTGGATAGAGTGAATTTGTCTTGGGGAAAAAAAGATTCATTTGACATTCTCTTTCCTTTATGTTCTCTTCCCTTTACATTGTTAATAATCCCAGGTTAGAGAGATAGCTCATTGCCTGCTCTTGCAGAGGACCTAGGCTTGATTCCTAGCACCCATAGATAAAGAGGTTTATAAATATTTATATCCAGTTCCTGGATATCCAACACCCTCTCCTGGTGTTCAAGCAAACATCCAGGCAAACACTTATACACATAACATTAAGTAAATCTTAAAAAGAAAAAAGAAAGCCAGGTGGCGGCGGCGACGACGCACACCTTTAATCCCGGCACTTGGGTGGCAGAGGCAGGTGGATCACTGAGTCTGAGGCCAGCCTGGTCTAGAGTGAATTCCAGGATAGCCAGGGCTACACAGAGAAACCCTGTCTTGAAAAAACAAAAAACAAAACAAAAAAACCAAATAAAATGTTTTCAGAAGGGCTGGAGAGATGGCTCAGTGGTTAAGAGCACTGACTGCTCTTTTAGAGGTCCTGAGTTCAAATCCCAGCAACCACATGGTAGCTCACAATGATCTGTAATGGGATCTGATGCCCTCTTCTGATGTGTGTCTAAAGATAACTACAGTGTACTCATATAAGTAAAATAAATAAATCTTTAAAAATAATGTTTTCAGAAAATGTGATCATAGCTATACTGGTGGTAAGCCTGGCTAATAGGCCTGTTATTGTGACTCAAAATATTAGTACATTTCAATAGAGTCTTTTTTTTTTTTTTTTTTTTTTTGGTTTTTTGAGACAGGGTTTCTCTGTATACCCTGGCTGTCCTGGAACTCACTCTGTAGACCAGGCTGGCTTTGAACTCAGAAATCCACCTGCCTCTGCCTCCCAAGTGCTGGGACTAAAGGCATGCGCCACCACTGTCCAGATTCAATAGAGTCTTATCATTGATATTTTTACATATACATCATTTCTATGTTCTCATTAGTTAGTCTTCACTAAGAAATACCAAAGTGTTATAAGAAATAAAAGATTCCAAGTCTACCCATTGTCTAGAGGTAGTAGGCATCAAAGTGCATGAAGGAGATTCTGTTACTGTTTACAGTTTCTCTAGATATCCAAGCAGACTTGTGTGCACTGTACTAATGCTTTTCTTTTTGTCATTTTTGAACATGTGACTTCTTCAGGATCCTTCAAAAAACAATTCATGCCAAAGGTTAGTATCTCCCTAATGGTCTTCCTTATACTCTACTAATGTCTGGCAGAGGTTCTTTTTAAAAACACGCGTCTCAGGGGTAAAGAGGTGGCTCAGCAGTGAAGAGCACGAGCTGTTTTTCTAGAGAACTTGGTAACTTCAACATGGGGTGTGTGGGTAGGTGTGTGGGTGGGGTGGGGTATCTTATGCCCTCTTCTAGTCTCTGTGGGCACTAGGTATGCATGTGGTAGACAGACAGACATGTAGGCAAAATATACATATACATAAGTACAGCTATATTGTACTTACATATAATAAATAAATAAACCTTTAAAAAAAAAGAAAAAAGAAAAAGAAACATGTCGCAAACCAGGCCACAGTATACCTGCTTTGTGGTTCCAGTTGCTGTAAAGGATTGTTTTGACCTAGGAGTTTTGAGACCAGCTGTGGCAACATAGTAAGACTATTGTCCAAAAGAAAAGCACAAGGAAACAGATATGTAACTGGGGCTGGAGAGATGGCTCAGAGGTAAAGAACTTGGCTTGTCCCTGCAGAGAACCCAGGTTTAGTTTTGGCATCCACATGACAACTCACAACCAGCTATAATTCCAGTTCTAGGGGATCCGACATCTTCTGACCTTTGAGAGCACCAGGTACTCATGTGGTGCACATACATACCTTCAGGCAAAACACTCATTCACATAAACTAAATAAATTATAAATATGTCTCAAGTGTAGGGACACACACCTTTAATATCAGAACATGGGAGGCAGAGGCAGGTGGATATGTATCAGTTCAAGATCAGCCTGGTCTATGTAGTGAGTTGCAGACCACTCCACACTACATAGTGAAACCATCTCAAAACAAATGCTTATAGCAACATTATTCAAGACATTCAAACATTGGAGAAATTTCAAATATTCAATAATGACTTCTAGTACAGTCATATAATAAAATATTACTAAGCAATAAAAATTTAACAGATCACAGTTATCTGCATTAACCTGGATATGTCTCCAAGAAGAAAATGTTCTTGGACACAAAGTTATAGGTGCTCAGTCCTTGAGTACACTGGAAATACAATTCCTGTTTGTCTTCACAGTGACAAATAGTAGCAAAAGTAAAGCTGGTGGCAGCCACTCTCTCTTGATGGAAGAATTTTTCTTATGTGTTTTCTTGAAGGTCCTATCTTCCATAGTATTCTGCTATGCATGCTGCATTAGCTTTTTAAGCAGAGCTGCCTGCTTGCCATTCTCATTGTTGAGAGTAGCTTGCCACTATACATCTATGTACATTATGTTATGTATGTTTAGGCAAAGAGAATCATTTTTGTTAACAATCTCAGCTTTATTGGCTTGGAACTTTTTCATACTAAGACTGAATATGTCTTAACTTAAGGGGCAGCCAGGACATTTGAGTCATAAAAAGCCTCCTAGTCCAAGCCAGGCAGAGCTAAGGAGCTTTGTTAAATAAGTGTTTTAAGGGGCTGGAGAGATGGCTGAGTGGTTAAGAGCACTGACTGCTCTTCCAGAGGTCCTGAGTTCAATTCCCAGTAACCACATGGTGGCTCACAACCATCTGTAATGGGATCCGATGGATCCAATCAATGCCCTCTTCTGATGTGTCTGAAGAGAGCAACATTATACTCACATACATAAAATAAATTTTAAAAAAAGTGTTTTAAGGGGGTCAGACACAAGGCGCGCGCACACACACACACACACACACACACACACACACACACACACACAGACCCCTCTGCCTCCCCCCTCAGATATTGTTTAAGGAGAGTGGTGTCTGCTCTGAAAACCCCTAAGGGAAGTGACCTGCAGCACTTCCCAAGCATTGCTGCTTGTTAACTTCTTTTAGAACAGCCATGCGCTCTGTGCATCCTCATTAGTGTCCAAAATTAGAGCTAGACAATAAGGGGCTGGAGAGATGGCACAGTGGTTAGAGCACTGCTGCTCTTGCAGAAGACCTGGGTTAAGTTCCCAGCACCTACATGTGGCTCACAGCCATCCATAATTCCAGTTCCTGGGTTATCTGATGTATCTGATGCCCTCTTTTGACCTCTGAGGTTATCACAAATCCACATGGTACACATACATACATGCAGGCAAAACATTCATAAGACTTAAAATAAATAATAAATCCTAAACAAGACAAAACAAAACAAAACTGGACATTGAGAGTCTGGCCACCTGACTCCCATTACCAGCTTCTTACTTGGAATGCAAGGATTATGTCATGTTTCCTTGGTGGGAAAGAGAAATATTGGTTATGGATAGATAGTATTGCTTCTAAACTTGTAATAGGATAACTAATACAAAAATCTATATGGAATTATTATTTTCCTCATGGGATCCTGCGCCTAGCACCATACATATAAAATTGATTTTGTAGTATAATATTTTGTTTAAAAATCACAAAGGCAAATTTTAATAGCTTTAATCCCATAACTCAGAAATAACAATATGTTTATACAAAAACACCTAGAATGGTATGTATGTGTATCTTATTTATGTTTTGAAACACCAGAGTGTCTATAAACTTTTTTTTAATGTGTGTGTCTTTGCCTGCATGTGTGTGCTTGGGTGTATATTTCATCCTCAGGAATACTGTCTATTTCCTTTGAGACATGGCCTTTCACGGTCCTGTGGTACACTATCTCAGGTAGACTGGCAAATGCATGGGATCTATCTGCCCATCTTTACTCCCCAGCACTGACATTTCAAGCATAATAACTGCACCCTGAATTTTTACTTGAGTCCTGGGATCACATTTAATTTCCTGAACAAGTACTTTAAATAACTGTTTCCTAGTCCTTAAATCCTTGCTCTTCCTGCCTCAGTATCCAAATTCTGTGATTATGGGCTGTGTGTATGTATGTGTCTGTTTTCCTTTTTGTTCTTTCTGTTTGCTTGTTTGCTTGTTTGTTTGCTTGCTTGCTTGCTTGTTTGACAGCATCTTGATGCATAGCTGGGGATGGGCTGGCACTTACAGTATAGCTCAGGATAGTCTTTAGGTTGCAGCAGTTCTGCCTCAGTCTCCAGAGTGCTAGGTTTATAGGCATGCACCACAATGTCCAGCTTGTATGTATGTTTTGACAACTTACTGTGCATTCTTTTTTTTTTGATGTGTTGTGGTGCTAGGTTTCAAAGTCAGAGCCTTATACATGATAGATAAGTACTCTACCACTAAGCTACATCCTTTTCTTTTTTTTGTTACTGTTTTTTGAGACGTGTCACTGTGTAGCCTTGAACTCTCAAAGATTTGCTTGCTTTTGCCGCCCCCCCCACCCCACCCCCGCCCCGAGTGCTCGGATTAAAGGCACACACAACCATGCCTTGCAGATCAGATCCTTTTTAAAAGGGGGTCTTTAGGGCCTTGCAAGTTAGCTTAACAAGAAAAGACACCTGCCAAGTCTGATGATTCATGTTCTCATGTGGTAGAAGGAGAGAACCAACTCCCACATGTGACCCTCTGACCATACCTGGGCACATGTGTGCACATACACAAGTAAATGTAGACTTGGCTTTGTTTGTTTGTTTTTCTTTTCAAATACTGTATGGTAAAAGCAATTTAATTAAGAGAAAAATCAAGCTGAGCAGTGGTGGCACACACCTTTAATCCCAGCACTTGGGAGGCAGCGGCAGGCGGATTTCTAAGATTGAGGCAGAGTGAGTTCCAGGACAGCCAGGGCTATACAGAGAAACCCTGTCTCGAAAAAACTACTCCCCCCACCCCAAAAAAAAAAGAAAAATCAAGACCCCTGTCTTATGTGTGTTAAACATGAGCGCTGAAAAACATTCAATTATTTGGATAAAATATTAACATACTGCTTTTTCTTCCTCCTTTTCCAGTTCCTGGGCATATTGGATTATCCCCATCGTGGGCGCTGTTCTTATAGGTTTCCTGTATCGTCACTTCTGGGCCGACAGCAAATCCTCCTGAGGAGGCCATGTTGAAATGTGGAGCACGCTCCTGGGATGAGAGGTGGAGACTTGTTTGGAGGCTGCTGGGTGCTCCCTCCTTGGATCCTGCCAGTTGTTTTCTTTCCCCTTGGAGCCAAGATGGTTGACCAGATACCTATCCTCCTTCAAGACCAGAGTCTTTCATCAGCCAGAGCCTGACGCCCAAAGCACCTGCTCATGCTGTGTCCTTGCCAGAGTTTCTTCTTACTGGTTCCCACTCCTTCCCTTCATTTCAAGAGTTGATGCCAATGACTTAGAGTTCCTATGTTAGTGACATGGCTTTTGGGGACAGTACATGATTTCTGATACTTTTAATTCACAGTAGACAGTTACAGAAACATCAATCTAGTTATGACTCTTTCCCCATTTTTCTTTTAAGTAAATTTATTTTTTTAAATTTCTGATTTAATTTTGTCATTCATCATAAGGGATTTAATTCATGAAGTTGTGTATCTCTTATTTCAAACACAGCAGCCAAATGATTTTATTTATGATTGTTAGAAATAAGGGGCCAGCAAGATGGCTCATTGGATAAAAGCTGTTGCCGCAAAGCCTGTGACCTATGTTTGAGTCCCTGTACCCACAGGGTAGAAGGAGAGAACCAATTCCCAAAAATTGTCCTCTGACTTCCACATGTGTGCTGTGGTCTTTGTACACACACACACACACACACACACACACACACACACCAGATATAATTTTTAAAATGAGAAAAACAGCAACAGTGGTTGTCTCCCCTCCAGCCAGATAGTTTAGCTGATGGCTCCTCCTGTCCCTAAGTCCAGCCTCTTTTTTCCCAAGAGTACTTCACAAAACTGTGCATCCCTTTGATTTCTTAGGGATATAAGAGCTGAAGAAGGGCCATCTTCAGAATAATCTCTTTTACAAAGAGAACCAAACACTACTTATAGGAGAACAGTTTAAAAAGTGACCAACATGCGCTCTCTGGTGTGACACTGGTTTCTAACTATTTTCTGCCCTGGCTGTCTTTACTGGTAGAAGATGAATGTGTGGTTATCCATGGAACCTCTTTACGGTCCGTGGGGCTTTCTGCTTTTTTGTTTACTGATTAGCAAATTTCTGATTCCCTGTCTTAAAAGTAAGAGACTCAAGTTTGATCTTATGTTTATCTCAGTAAAATAACTTAAATGTAAACGTCATTGTCCGGCATGCCATTTCAGATTGGAAGACCATGCCAAGAGACTTCTGTTTTCATCTGTTTACTTCCATGGCTCCAACTTGGTGATTTTGTCCTACTTTTATTGAGAATAATGATAAGTCTGGAAGCTTTTTTCCCCCGTGGATATGAATTTCATTGGAAAGTAGGCAGTCATTTAAAATTCCTTTTCTCATTGGTCCGGGCATTTTTCTGGCACCTCTGACTATATTCTCTCTCCCTGTGGCAGTACCTGACAATACCCAGCTGTTTCTTAGTTTCTATGATCTTTCTTCACATCTTTGTTCATTACCAGTCAGCTTCTGGGCTGGTGTCACATCCAGCAGGAAACCATGGAATTCTAGCAGGACCAGAGATGTTGGGAAGTGTCCTCCTGCCTCCCTTACAGCTTGCCAAGAGCTTGACAGGACAGGAAACTGCACAGTAAACCAGTCTGCCATTGCAAACTATTTAAAAAAAAGTTCAGCCCAGGACTCGTATCCTGTGATTTAGCAGTTGAATGAATTCAGAATTCATCAAAATAACATTAGCTTTTTCCTTGCGCACTTGGATATGATATTTTAGAGTGATTTCTAGGTGACTTTTATATGTCAGAGATGAAGACTTAATCAACCTTTCATCTTTAGAAATGTCTGTAATATTGTGTCATAGGTTGACAGCGTAGTTATTCTGTAACAAAAGTGGCATGCAGAGCGCACCTCCACATAAAGGCAGGGAAGGCTGTGTGCAGGGAGGCTGGGACCCACTTGCTGGGATAGGGAAGTCACATGGGGTGTGCTGGGTAGAAGGAAAGAGAAAGAACAAAGGCACATTGAGCAGGACTAGAGCATCCCCACTAACCCCAAACCTGATGGTACACCTAGTGAAAAATATCTGGATTATAGGAAATGTTAAAGAACTGTATTTTTGGCTGGGCATGGTGGTGCACACCTTTAATCCCAATGCAGGAGAGGCAGAGGCTGGAAAAATATCTTGAGTTGAGGCCAGCCTGGTCCACATAGTAAGTTCCAGGACAGTCAAAGCTACATAGAGAGACCATGTCACAACCACTCCACCAAATAGAAGAATTGTATTTTTAAGTAAAATTGATGTTTTGGTATTTCTACAGTAAATATCAATACAAAAACATTTTTTTTCTATTTTATATCTGCATCTTTTCCTGCTTATTATAGCTGAGCTTTTCCACCCCTAAGAGCCAGAAGGAAAAGATTTTCATACTTTTGTCTTTGCTATCTATGAAATCCGTCAAAACCCAGGGCTTCTTTTGAACTACTGATAATGTGATGTCATTTTATATTATAAAGAAATGATGCTGCTTTTTTTTTTTTTTTTTTAAAGAAATCTTTAATCCCAGCACTTGGGAGGCAGAAGCAGACAGTTCTCTTGAGTTATAGGCCAGCCTGGTTTACAGAGCAAGCTCCAGGCCAGCCAAAGCTACATAATGAGACTCTGTCTCAAAACAAAACCCAAACCTTTCAGGTCTGTTTGCTGTAATTCTGTTGCCTACATAAACAGCTAGGCAAAAAGTAGGTTTTAGGTGAGAGTTTGTCAAGGCTTTTCATAAACAACAAAGCAATACAACATGTGCACAAGTGTATTTTTAAAAGTCTGAACTTGTCAAAGAAGCTTTGACATTTGAGGGTCATGAAAAGTTATTAAGAACAGAAGGAGCCAGTCCCTGTCCACTGACAGCACCTTCTGACCTGGGGGCGGGATGGATTGGATTGTTTATTCTTGAGGTGACAGCTGCTGCCACACATCCAGGTAAGGACAGGTGAACATGAAAGAGAAACATCTGTACTACCCAGATATAAGGTGTTAACGCCCATTCTCTAAAAGTTTCTACCCAGCCCTGGGAGCTGGTTTTTAATCACTGAGTGATATACCCATTTGTGAAGAAGACAACAGGACACAGTATGTGGACTGTTCAATCTCCTTGTGTGATTACTTAAGCAGAGACAAGTCTGTCCAAAGCTGTCACTTGAGCTGGCTGGCTCTTCCAACAGTTGCCATTGGGGTTCATGGTGTTTGGTTTGTACTCATTTAGTGCTAATGGCAAGCAGTGAAAAGTGATTTATAAGCCTGGTGTGTCATCACATATGGCACTCATGCTTCTGTCTCAGGTGATACCTGTCTGGCTGAAGTCCACATGAGATGACTGAAGCACAGAGCATAAATGTTCTTTGCCTCTTACCCCAGGGGAAGTGGGCTCAGACATGTCCTGTCTCAACAAGAAACTGAAGGGTTTCTGTGAGAGTCAGTTGCCAAATATCCCAAAAGTAACGGGGAACTCTGTCCCATTTGACGAGCTTTGGGATTTGTGGGAGTGGTCTAGGCGGGAAGCTGAAGAAGCAGGGATGTGCCAGTCACCTGCCTTACACCCAGTGTCTTACTCATGAATTGCAGGGGCCACTCCTTGCCCACGCCTGCATTGTCTAGATCAGCTGCTTGGGTAGAACATCCTTTTGGTTATTTAACTCGCCTTTTCCTGCACCCTCAACTGAGTGGCTAATACTACATTCCTTTTGTGAATTCAACGATGGAGTTTGTTTACCTATTTGGTTTCAGCTTATTTTGAACAAAGATCTTTGTCTCTTTCTACTGGAATGTGCACACAGTGAATGTTTGTTAGAACTACACAATAAAGATACTGTTTTCCTTTTCTTGTCCTGACTACGGTTGCTTTAAAAAAAAAAAAAAAGACTTTTGTTTTTAAGGAAATGTTGGTGCTGTGTTTCTTAGGTGTTCTGGACATAGACAGTTGGGGTGCACAGTGTTCTTCGGTACCACTGCTAACATTTCATATAACCTAAGTTAGGGTGCACGGTGACTCTTCACAGGGTCTGTTGTTGGAAGTAAGATTTCTCATTTGATAGTTGAGAGATATAGTCATCCAGGTTTGGCCGTGTTAAGGGATATGAAGTAGGAACCAGAAAACAGTTTGGAGTTCTATTTCTACCAGTAAAGAAAAGCCAACATGAGGTAATGCTTTATTGTCTGCGGTGCTGGGCCTCAACTGATTGTTTTTCTTGGAACTAGCTAAACTGTTGGGGAAATTTATATACAGAGGTTGAGGTTCTAGTGATTGTGTGAAGCAAGGGAAATAGACCATTTTATAATTACCTCTATCACACACTGATAGCCTTTTAGCATGACCAGCATTAGGTCAGAGTAGATCACTCATTAGGCCCCAGCGATTCCACTACCACAGGAATCGAGGATTAGTCACAGGAAGGGATAGCCCCATTCTTAATGCCAGCATTTGAATCTAATGTTTAATCCCTGATGCTAATAGGAATTCATTATCAAGGCACTCTTCCTGCTGTTTGATAGTTGTGTGACAAATCTTGCTTGATTCACAATAATCGGAGAAGGCTGTGACTCCATTTACAAAAGTTTAAGGTAAAGAAGACCCCACATAATTTATTAAAAACCTGGTAATGGGTAGCATACATCTGGCAGCATTTAGCTAGATGGATGTCTGATCTGTGTAGTTCAAAGCTTGCTCAGCTGAGTCGCTTATATGCGTTTTGAAACATTAATTCTTGAGGCTAAAGAGATGACTTAGAAGCTCAGAGCTCTTCTAAAGGACCTGGATTCAAGTCTCAGTACCGGCATGATAACTAGCAATCTTATGTCCTCTTCTGGCCTCTATAGTCGCTGTTGCTATGTGATGTGTACATACATGCAAGCAAAACACCCGTACACATAACTGAAAAACAGACAACTCAATTCTTTTATGAAGCATTAAAAAGGCAATTGCTGTTCTGATGGACTCTGAGAACACAGTTGTGTGTTACAAAGTAACAGATAGCTCCAGGTATCACTGATATTTACTATAAGTGAAATGGGATGTCCAGGTTTTTCAGATTTTACTACTGACTCAAAGTCAGTAAAGGGAGGGGCAGAACTTGAACCTGCTTAGATACTTTTGTTAGTTTTGTTTCTTGCAACAAAGGCCTAACCATGTAGCCCAGGATAGCCTCTGAGTTCAGCATCCATCTGCTTCAGCTGCCCTGGTGCTCGGTTATAAATTGATGCCACCACATATCTCTGTAGTGATGATCAAGATGGCGTCAAATACTAGAAGACACAGTTGAAACTCTCCCCTGTACCTCAACAATTGAGGGCAGGAGAGCTGAGCATGGTGGCACAGTGCCCTTGATCCCTGCACTGGGAGGCAGAAGCAGGCAGATCTCTGTGAGTTTGAGACTAGCTTGGTCTATATAGCAAGTTCTTGGTTACATAGTGATACCCTGCCTTAAAAAAAAAAAAGAGAGGGAAGAAAAATGGTGAGTAGTATATTAGTCAGGGTTCTCTATAGGAACAAAACTGATAGAATGAGTATATAGTCTACATATATGGTGGGGATTTATTAGAATGGCTTACAGGCTATGGTCTAGCTCATCCAACAATGGCTTTCTACCAACAGAAAGCCTAAGAATCCAGTACTTCAGTCCATGAGGCTGGATGTCTCAGCTGTTTTTCAGTACAGCAGAATCCTGAAGAAGTAGGCTTAATGCCAGCGAAGGAGTGAACTTGGGTTAGTTTCCTTCTTCCGTGTCCTTATATAGGCCACCAGCAGACAGTGTGGCCCAGATTAAAGGTGGGTCTTCCCACTGCAAAAGATTCTGATTTAGGTGGGTCTTCCCACTTCAAATTATTTCTTTGAGAAAAATCCCTCACAGATGAACTCAGTTGCTTGAGCTTTAGTTAATTCTAGATGTAGTCAGATTGACATCCACAATAGCCACCACACAGCAGACCCTTGTCAACTTGACAGAAAATCACACCTCGTTGGGTGTGATGGCACACCCTTTACTCCCAGCATGTAGGAGGTGGAGCCTGGAGGATAACAAGTTGGAGATCAGCCTGGTTTATACGATGCATCATTTCAAAACAGGAAAAATTAGGGCTGGAGAGGGGAGATGGCTGAGTGAGAGCATTCACTGACTGTTCTTCAAAAGGACTCAGCTTAAATTTCCAGCATGACCATGGCAGTTCAAATCTGGATCTCCAGTCCCAGGGTTCCAACACCTGGTTCTGAGGGCACCAGGCATACACATGGTACACAGACACCTATACACATATAATAATAATACTTTTTAAAAATGGCTTAGTGAGCAGAAGTCCATGCTACACAAGTCTGACAAGATGTGTGCAGTTCCCCAAACCCATGTAAAGGTGGGAAGAAAGAAAGGACTCTGGAAATTTCCAATCCCCACACCTGTGCATGCCATACTCACATATATACAATCATAATAAAAATTATTTTTTTGTTTTTTTCTCAAGACAAGGTTTCTCTGTGTAGCCCTGGCTGTCCTGAAACTCACTGTGTAGACCAGGCTGGCCTCTAATTTAGAGAGATCCGCCTGTCTCTGCCTTCCAAGTACTGGGATTAAAGGCATGCACCACCACTGGCTGGCAATAAAATAACTTTTAAAAAGAAGCAAACAACAACAACAGCAACAACAAAACTGGAGCAGCATGTTCTTTTTAGTCGATTTTTATTTAATTTTATTATTTATGTATTAATTACTTAGTGGTACTAGGGATTAAACACAGGACCCTATACATGCTGGGCAAGAAAACTTTTTCTTTTAGATTTATTTTTATTGTTTTTAATTGTGTATGCTCATAATTATGTATATGTGTGTGTGTGTGGGGGGGGGTTGTACAAGTGAGTGCAAGTGCCAGAGTGACTTCTCATGAATGCCAACTTTTGTTGTGCAAACCTTGCTCCTTAATTTAAAACGATTGGTTGAATAAAAATGCTCACAGCCTGTACCTTGGTAAAAGAGAGGTGGGCGGGTCTTCTGTTTCCTGGCTTGGGGTCAGAGTCAGAGACCAGGAGGGAGGGAGCAGGAAAAGAAGTCCCCACAGGATAAGTGGATCATAAGTGTCATAAGGGAATGAACACAAGGGCTTGACTGAGTAGGAGAGGCCTGGGCAGAACCTGGCAAGTGATATCTCTGGATTATTGACAGGGAAATAGATAAAATGGCATACAGGGTTGATATATGCCCAGCTCTAGTACTTTAAGGCTTACTTATAAATATAAAGGGATTTTTTAAAAGATTTATTTATTTATTATAAGTAAGTACACTGTAGTGTCTTCAGACACACCAGAAGATGTTACAGATAGTTATAAGCCACCATGTAGTTTCTGGGATTTGAACTCAGGACCTCTGGAAGAGCAGTCAGTGCTCTTAACTGCTGAGCCATCTCTCCAGCCCAGGTTTTGTGATTTTTATTTGGGAATTACATGATCAAGGTGCAGTAGAAACCCCAAATATTTACTGTAACAGTGTCAGATCTCCTGGAGCTTGAATTACGGGATCGTGAGCCATTCGACATGAGTACCGGGAACCAAGATCCTCTGGAAGAGCAGGCTATGGTCTTAACTGCAGAGCCTCAGGAAAAGCATTGTTTATGGAGCACATTCTTTATCTGTGAACACCATTGGCATTCTCTGTGGCCTCACCCAGCATGCTTCACACCAGACAAATGTTAATGCAAGAGCTGTAGGGCCTTCCTCAAAACTTTGCAAACCCTTCATAAAAACAGAAGCCAGGTGGTGGTGGTACACACCCCTTTAATCCTGGTGCAGAGAGGCTGGCAGAGCTCTGAGTTTGAGGCTAGCCTGGTCTGCATAGCAAATTCCAGGAAGCCAGGGAAAGAAACCCTATACAGAGAAAGAAATCCTGTCAATAATAATAATTTCATTTAAATTTTTTCTAAAATGTTATTTTTAATTTTTTTTAAAGATTTATTTTATTTGCTTTATGTGTATGAGTACATTGTAGCTGTACAGATGGCCGTAAGCCATCAATGTATCTGGCTGCTGGGAATTGGACTCAGGACCTCTGCCGGCCTCCCTTGCTCCGGCCCACTCACTCCGGTGTAATTCACTGTAGTTGTCTTCAGATGCACCAGAAGAGGGCGACCGATCTCATTACAGGTGGTTGTGAGCCACCATGTGGTTGCTGGGATCCGAACTCAGGATCTTCGGAAGAGCAGTCAGTGCTCTTACCCACTGAGCCATCTCACCAGCCCCCGTTATTTTTAATTTTTAAAGATCTGTTTATCTGTATGAGTGTTTTGTGTCTGCATTATGTACCTTCACTACAGGCATGCCTGGTGCCCACAGAGGTCAGAAGAGCTCATCGGTCCCTCTAGTTCCAGGGAATGTGATGTGGGTGCTGGGAACTGGACCCAGGTCCTCTGCCAAGAGCAACAAGTGCTGTAAACCCCAACCATCTCTCTAACCTTGGTTTTTCTTTGACAGACAACACGTGTATGTAATTTAAAAGGTGCTACAAATCTTTGGCCAGGGCAGAGTGGTCTTTTCCCACTCTGTAAGCTGCCATGTGAATTCCTGGCAGAAATGAGCTCTCTGGTTTGAGTTTGACCTGAATTCTGGGCAATGGAAGTAACTTTGCTCAGCCGCAGCTGCCTGTCTGTGCAGAAGTGAGTGGGGACAAGAAGCCGCTCCAGGAGACCAGAGCGTCCTGTCTATCATTAGGGGTAAATCGCTCTGTTCATTAGCGGAATGTAGGAAAATTCCTCTCAGTTCTTACCACCTACTGCTATTGTTTTTTTTTTATTTCCTCCTTGTTCTTTCTCCTTGAGAGATCTCTCTGGCAAGCCAATACAGAGAACCCACTGACACCCTACCCCTGCCTCCTGATGGGTTTTGTCGCTAGTTCTGGCTTCAGTTCTGGAGCACTGTATTGGGTCTTTGAGTGAGCACTGACTAGCAATGTATACCAGAGGTAAGAAGAGAGAAGTGGGAGATACATAGTCCATTTCCCATGTAAGTATGCCCTGGCTTCAGAGTCTTTCAATCTTCAAGAAACTTCAAATGACTCCAGTCCAGGTTGACTGAATTCTCTAGTTTTCATCCCTGCACTTTTTCCATTTGTTCTGTTTTCCTGCCTACACTGGGGTTTCACTGAGCACAGAAGTAGGCTGGGGTTCCTATTTTGAGTGGCCTCGCTGTACCCAGGCCAGTGCCTGGCCTACTGGCAATGCAGAATTGTGTTGTGTTGTGTTGCTTGCTTGAGATGGTTCTGGAAAAAAAAAAAAAAAAAGCCCAGAAACAGGATTCGCCCTCTCCTGGCAGGGTGGGGAAGGGCATTCCTGTTAAAGTCTACAACCTTGACCTGACCTTGTGGAGCTTTCAGGTGACATTTACTTAACTATAAAGAGGGTCCTGACTTCTTAAGAAGCAACCTTGACTACACTAGGGTATTTTATTTTATGTGTAGGAGTGTTTTTGTGTGCATATATATCTGAGTACCATGTGTGTGCCTGGCTCCAGTGGAGGTCAGAAGAGAGTAATGGAGTAATGGATGGATGTGAGCCACCATGTGACTGCCGGGACTTGTGCAAGAACAGTCAATATTCTTAACCACTGAGCCATCACTCCAGCTCCTGGGAGGGGGCCGGGCATCTTGAAATGAAATATTTCACTTCTTTCACAAATGCTTAGCTCACACTACAAAGTGGAGGTGGACTGGAGGTCCGAATAAAAGGCACATCCCAACTGACACAAGATTGAAGACCACATGGCTCAGGTCACTCGGGGTGGGGGGAAAGTTGAATCCTAACAAGAATGCAAAACCAAACATCCAGGGGCTCTCAAATGGCAGACATCATAACAGTACAAGGAAGGCTATCACACAGCATTCTATGTATATGGTTTTAATCTTTAAAGCTTACTTTTTATTTATTTTTATACACAGATGTTTTGCCTGCATGTATGTCTGTGAACCCACACAATACATGCCTGGTCCCCAAGGAGGTCAGAAGAGGGTGTTGGACCCCCTAGGACTGGAGTTATGTGGCGCTGTCATATGGTGCCGGGAATTGGACTCTGGTCCTTTGGAAGAGTTGGCAGTGCTATTAATCATGGAGGTATCTCTCCATATCCACAGTTTTTTCTTTTTTACTTTAGTGGAAACAATAGACATTTTTAAATAAAGCATGCTATTGATGCCTTTTCTTGTAATGCTAATATTACATAGCAGAGCAGCTACATGTGCTGATGGTACCTTATAAATGTGGTACAATTAGAATATTAAAAACAAACAAAAATATCAAAACCTCTGTGACTGGGCCTGGGGAGATGACTCAGTCAGGAAGGAGTTTACTGTCTCTCTAGCCCCTTTGAGCTTTTTAAACCAAAATGTAGCATTATTGGTACCTATGTATCATGGTGGCTATTCTTGGTACCAGCCTGACTGACTACATGTGCAATTAACTAAAGTCCAGTCAGCTGGTACATCTGTGAGGAGTTTTCTGTATTAAATCATCTGAAGTGGGAAGACACACCTTTAATCTGGGCCACACTGCCTGCTGGCTACCTGTGTAAAGGACATAGAAGAAGGAAGCTTTCGCTCCTAGCCTGCTTGTCCTTACTCTCTTTGGTAAGTCTATTCCTTATCTGGCATCAGAGCCTACTACTTCAGGATTCCAGTGTCTACTGAAGACCAGCTGAGACATCCAGTCTCATGGATTCAATTACTGGATTCAGACTGTCCATATGTGTGTGTGTGTGTGTGTGTGTGTGTGTGTGTGTGTGTGTGTGTGTATGTGTGTATAAATATATATATATATATATAGTGTGTATACATATACTGTGTGTGTATATATATGTGTATGTATGTATGTGTGTATATATGTGAGTGTGTGTATATGTACATATATATCTGTGTGTATATGTATACATGTGCATGTGTGTATATGTAGATATATGTGTATAATGTGTGTTTATATGTATATATGTGTGTTGTATATGTGTATGTGTGTATATATACATACACATATGTATGTATATATACATATAATATCAGTTCTGCTCTTCTAGAGAACCCTAACACATACACACATCTGTAGAAACTATTATACATGTATATAGCACAGTACCTCACCATTAAAAGTTATGTGTTGTTTATACTATTATTCACAGATATGCAAACTTTGCCATTTAATATAAAATATCACTATTGTATTTGTCATTAGTTTGATTACTAGTTATGGATAAGGACATGTCAATCATTCACATCTTCAGTGACAGGTTTATTCCGCTTATTTATTCATTTATTTATTCATTTATTTTTGGGTTTTTTTTTCGAGATAGGGTTTCTCTCTGTTGCCCTAGTTATCCTGGAATTCCGTCTGTAGACTAAGCTGGCCTTGAACTCACAGAGATCTGCCTGCCTCTGCCTTAAGTGCTGGGATTAAAGGCATGTGTCACCACACCTGGTTTCATTCACTGTTTTAATAAGATTATGACTCCCAAATTGAAAGGGCACAAAACATTCCCTGTTATCTCTGTAAATTAAGTTTGTTTTTTTTTGTTTGTTTGTTTTGTTTTTTTTTTTTTGGTTTTTTCGAGACAGGGTTTCTCTGTGTAGCCTTGGCTGTCCTGGAATCACTCTGTAGACCAGGCTGGCCTCGAACTCAGAAATCTGCCTGCCTCTGCCTCCCAAGTGCTGGGATTAAAGGCGTGCGCCACCACCACCCGGCGTAAATTAAGTATTGATGGTGCTGGAGAGAGGCTCAGCAGTTAAGAACACTTGTTGCTCCTGAAGCTGATCTGAGTTCAGTTCCTAGTACCAACATGGCAGCTCACAAGCATCAGTAACTCCAGTTTCCAGGGATCTGATGCCCCATTCTGACCTGTGAGGGCACTGCATACATATATATACATACATATATACATACATACATACATACATACATACACTCATACATAGACCATAAATCTTTTTTAAAAAATAGATATAAATACAGTCATATATATGACTCCTATTAATTAAGGAATATGTTGGGCTTTTTTTTTTTTTTTAGCATGACAGAATATTCTAGAACATATTGATGACTCTTTTTGGGAATCCCATGACTGTAATTGGTGTACCTTGTAGCATTTAAATGGCACACCTCTTGTGTGCTGCAGGTCAGCATGTGACTTGAAAGAGGTAGAATTTGTCCTAAGCGTAGACCGAGACATTCTGTCCCGTGTTTAGCATAACTGGTAACAGACACCATTCCAATAAGTTTCAGAAAATATCTTCATGACTCAGTGCCCAAACAGGCAGCTCAGAGAGGCAGGATCATTAGCATTCCGAGGAGAGAGAGGGCAAAGGCTGCTGTGTTTACTTTGTCATGGTCAATTTGTTCTTTCCTCATAGTCACTTACCCTAACCTTGAATCTCCAACAGTCCTCTCAGCCCCAAATCCATGTTTGTAGCCCTCATTACCACTTAGCAATAGGAATTGTGTTGATAATTATAAAGGAGACGTCTTCAGTGTCATGACGTGATTCTTCTTCATATAGCACAATGGAGTAGACATCTCAATGTCCATGCCAAGTACTAAGTCAAAGGCAGCTGGAATAAATAAGTCCATCCACTGGTCTGGTGGGCTGCACATGTGACCCAGTTCTTTCTCTTGGGATGTGAGGGGACATCTGGGAGCTGTCTCCTGTCCAAAAGAGAGAGCCCCAAGAAAGAACTAATGTGAACATCTTGTGAAATCCACAAAAGCTGAGCCTGGCTGAGTAGGCTCATGCAGCTTACCCCCAAGCTTGCTGTACAGCGAGTCTTCCATTTCTGGAGAGGGCATAAATTTTCCTATTGTTGAGGCTGTTTGTTTGAGGGCTCTATTGCTTACAGCTGGAAGCATCCTCACTGATAAACTATGCCGAAGTGAAATGACTCACGGGAAAATAATGCTCCCAGCTTCTGATTAACTCTGGCCTCTAGAGATAATTATCTGGGCCATCAGATATATAAAAATATGGAGGTCAGAGGATTAAAATTATAGTGGCTGCCTTTGGGCAGAGGGTGGGGAGTGACTGGGAGGGGGCCTGAGAGGGGCTTCTGGAATGCTAGACATTTCTTGACTGGGGTGGTGTTTTGTGAGGGTGTTTACTTTGGGCAAATTCATTGAGCTGTACACTCAAGGGCATGTATTTTTCTGTCTCAATTTTCAGATCTTGACTAGAAGGCTATGGATGGTGGATCATGGTCATTTTATCAGATAACCAAATGAACCTATAGGAATATGTTTTTGCTTTCTTTTGTTTTTTTAATTTAAAAAATACTTATTACATTTACAGGTGGATCCAATGCCTCTGGCTTCCAAGGGCACCAATGCTCATACACACATACCCACACAATTAAAATTAAAAATAATTAAATAATTAAAAATTAAATATAATTAAAATTAAAAATAACTAACATGAAAGAATGGTAACTAAAAAGAATAAAATAAAATTTAAAATTTAATTGCATGTATGCATGTATTTATCTATGAATAGGGGGTAGGGAAGTGTGTGTGTGTGTATATGTGTGTGTGTGTGTGTGTGTGTGTGTGTGTGTGTGTGTGTGTGTATGGCATAGCACACATGTGGAGGTCAGAGGACAACTCTCAGGAGTTGGTTCTATCCTTCTGCCATGGACCCAGGGATGGAACTCAGGTTGTCACACTTACCAGCTGTCAGCCATCTTGCCAGCCCAGGATATGTTTTCTTCTATAAACTCCCAGAAGCTCTTGGTGCAGTTTCCCTGTCAGTCAGGTAGGACCAACTCTCTTCTCCCAGCCTAGAAGCTTCTGTGTCTGGCTTGAATGGAAAAGCCTCAGGAAGAACTCCATGGTTTTTAGAATTGAGATACAACTAATTAAAAACCTGAATAAAACCCAACAGATTAAAGACTTCATGGAGGGTTTTTTTTTCTTTTTTTTCCTTTTTCTAGCAAGAGTCTCAGGGAGGTTTTAGTTATGATGAATTCACTCCAAGGAAACGTGGCTTTAGAGGAATGCAGTCCTTTTTCATGAAGGAAGAGGTGGAATTTGTTTTGTCAGTAGCCTTTGAGGACTGCTGTTTGAATGAGAACAGCCCCATTAGGACATAGAAGAAAAGAACCTAGGAAGCAACCATATTTAAATACTCACTCGTCAGTTAGTGGACTGGTTTGGGAAGGATTAGGAGGTGTGACCTTGGAGGAGTCGTGTCACTGGGGGCGGGTTTTGAGGTTTCCAGATTCGTACATTCCTGTTGTGTGGTGTCCAGCCTGTAGATGAAGATGTGGACACTCAGCGGCTGCTCCAGCCACCTGTCACTGTGCCTTTGCCCTGCCTGCCATCATGGATTCTAATTCTGTGGAGGGAGCCGCATGCCCAGCGAAACCCTTTTCTTTTATAACTTGCCTTGAAGATGGTGTCTTATCACAGTTATGGTAAAGAACTAATACAGGGACCAGTTATTTGGAGATAGTTCTAATTCTTCTGGAGAAAGCCTAGTAAAGGCAGCTGTGGTAAGGCATAGCGCAGAGTTGGAATTAGACACGGAAAGACAAGAACCCGAAATAGCAGTCCTCCTAAAAGGGGCTGGCAGGATGACTCGCCGCAAAGGAGCCTGCAGCCAACACTGACAAGCTGAGCTCAATTCCCCGGTACCCACTTGATAGATGTTGAGAAATGACTCCTCAAAGTAAGTTGCCTTTTGATTTTTATATACTCGACACGGTACACATATATACACATATATGTACACCCACACATACAGACATACACAGATAGGTAAGTAAATTGTAATATATATATTTTAAAGTCTTAATCCCCATGAAGAAAAGGGGCTAGGAAGCAGGCACATCAGGAAGCCAAATGTGGAATGCGGTTGGTCGGTGATGGAGAGTCCTGTCCTGTTGAGCAGCTCTACGTGAGACACACGAGAAGAATTTGCAGACTTGGTATTCTGTGTCTCACCTAACTCTTCAAGGTATGTTCACACCGATAGCATCTCAACTGTATGAAGCAAGTTAGACATTACTATGAGGGAGACCATGACTAAGAAGAGGCTTTAGGGTCAGACCTGACAGGATTTGGATCCTGGTTCTGTGTCAGTAGTGGAAAGGCATTGTACAATTCAAGGGCCCTGTTTCAATGGTTCTCAGCCCCATGGCACATTTGACATAATCTAGAGTGGATTAAATACAGGGCTTTATACACACTAAGGACAGTGCACATCCAGCCCCCTGAAGATATTTCTTAAAAATATCTATGTATTTTGACTTTTATGCATGCGTGTATGTCTGCTTCTCTGTATGTACCCCACATAAGCGGGTGCCTTAGAAGGCCAGAAGAGGGCGTCGGAGTCCCTGGAACTGGAGTTAAAGGTGGCTGTGGGCTGTCTGATGTGGGTGCTGGGAACTGAATCTTGGTCTTCTGCAAGAGCAAGAGTGCTCTTCACTGCTGATGCATCTCTGTAGCCCCCACTAGAGACATTTTTACTGTCACAGCTGGAAGCATGCCAATGACATCTAGTTAAGAGAGGCCAGGGCTGTTTGCTAACCATGTCATGGTGCAAATGAGAGCCCCTCGCCTTACAGACAATTGCTGATCCCAAAACAAGCACAGTGCTGCTCTTAAAGAACTGTGGGCAGCCAGGTGGTGGCACACGCCTTTAATCCCAGCACACAGGAGGTAGAGGCAGGCAGATCTCTGAGTTTGAGGCCAACCTGGTCTACAGAGTGAGTTTTAGGATAGCCAGGGCTATACAGAGAAACCCTGTCTCAAAAAACCAAAACAGCAACAATAAAAATAACCCTAGGTGCTACATGGTTTTCAGTCTGTTTGTAAAATAGGCAGATTCACATTGCCTCAGTGGGTATTAAAGAGGTTTGGTTGAGTAGGAGTTGATGTCCATTGGTCTATTCTGTGCTCCCTTCCCCACCCATTCAAGGGCCATGTATGTTCCTCTACAGAGTTAGATTTCTGTGTGCTCAGAGTCAACTGTGTTCCCACTCCATTTCATAGTTCATGCCCCATTTTGCATATGATTCTGCTCCTTTGCCACAACTGAGCGGCTCAGGGGTAGACATTTGATCCACATTAGATCAGTCCCCTTTCTGTCCCTGTGACTCTTGTAGTTTGTACTGAGGCATGCTAGGTTCTGTTGTCTGGTGTCTTAAGTGGAGAAGAAACAAATCTGAGAGTTGTGGTTAGTTTTCTCACCTTGACTGGGCTATGGAGACAGCCACTCCCAGTGTGGGGAGGAGGGGGGTTGCTTTGGAATTGGCAACATTCCATTGAGAGGTAGGGTCCCCAGGGTCCATTCCTAGTTGTATGAACCTTTAGGCAGGCTCTAGCTTCTAACATTTTTTTTTTCATCCTGAAGGTGGCTTCAGTCAGCCTCAGAGAGCTGCAGAATGGCCACTGATAACAGACAGGAAGCCTCTGGAGGGTAAGTGGCTAGTGTCGTGGCTGTCCTTGTTTTACAGGTACAGAGATTAAGTCATCTGACTTGTATCATATAGCTCCTGGATTGTCAATCTGGTCTAGAATATAGGCCTCTAACACCTGGACCTAAGCTCTGTTCTGCCTAGTCTTTGAAGTATCAAATCAAACTTCAGAATAGAAAAGAAATAGGCAAGTGCTATCCAACTGTGATTATTCACAGAGGACTGGCTGTGATCTGCAGAAGTTTCCTGTGCCCTTCCCTGACAAGAGTTTCCCTTTTGCTGCCAGAGACAACTGATATCCTGTGGGGTTTTTTTTTTTTTTTTTTTTTTTTTTTGCTAGAATCATTTTAATAGTTTTTCCATCTACACATATAACCTTAAGCCACATGATTCTGTTTCCTTTGTTTTGGAAGTTCACGTGAATGAAATGCCCCTTATATATTCTTTTGGGACTTGGTTCTTTCATTTCAACATTATGTGAGGTCCCCCTGGGCTCTTCTGAATAGCGATAGCTCATTCAGTTTTTTTTTTTTTTTTTGGTTTTTCGAGACAAGGTTTCTCTGTGTAGCCCTGGCTGTCCTGGAACTCACTCTGTAGACCAGGCTGGCCTCAGAAATCCACCTGCCTCTGCCTCCCAAGTGCTGGGAGCCACCATGCCTGGCTCATTGTCCTTGCTGGACAGTATTTATGTATTGTATTGTTTCCAATTTTTTAAACCAGCAACGATACTGTGAGCATTTTCTTTTTTTAAGATTTATTTATTTTATGTTTATGAGTACACTATAGCTGTCTTCAGACACACCAGAAGAGGGCATCGGATCCCATTACAGATGGTTGTGAGCCACCATATGGTTGCTGGGAATTGAACTCAGGACCTCTGGGAGAGCAGTCTAATGCTCTTAACCGCTGAGCCATCTCTCCAGCCCTACTGTGAGCATTTCGTTTGTGTAGTCTGATCAGCTGATGTATACCTAAAGGCAGATCTGCAATTGTCGAGGTGTCCTTTGTCCCATGTCCTGGTCTGTATGGGTACTGCACCATGCAGATATCAATACTTGTGGCCACATGGGAAAGAACGCACTATGCATGCTATGGGATACACAGAAACCTAAAACACAGGGTTTTTCCTGAAAACAATAACCAAAGAGTGATCATGTGGCCCGGCAATCTCCCCTCCTCCATACACGCTGTGAGTATTGAGGACATGGTCAGCAAGGCCCAGTAGCATATACTTGTAACTTTATTGCTCAGGAAGCTGAGGCAGGAGGATCATGAGTTAGAGGCTAGCCCAGATGACACAGCAAGATCCTGTCTCAAAATAACAGGGTGGGGTGGGTGGGAGAATGTGGGAGAGATGGTTAAAGCACGTGTTGCTCTTGTAGAGAACCCAGGTTCAATTTCCAGTGCCTACACGATGGCTTACAACCACGTGGAACTCCAGGTCTACCCCTTCTGGCCTTGGTGGGTACCAGGCATAATCATGATGCACATACACACATGCAGACAAAAAATCTCATACACATAGAATAAAAATAATAAAGAAAAATATGAGTTCATATAAAGTATGTACAATATCCCCAGTAGCATTTTCAAATATTTAGAGATGAAATGTAGTATGTGTGTATGTCTGTGTGTGTGCATGTGCACACATGTACATGTGCATGATGGAATATTATTCAGCAAAAAGAATTAAGGAAACACTGCTGTATGGATGAATTTTGAAAGCATGACATGCCGGGCGGTGGTGGCGCACGCCTTTAGTCCCAGCACTTGGGAGGCAGAGGCAGGCAGATTTCTGAGTTCGAGACCAGCCTGGTCTACAGAGTGAGGTCCAGGACAGCCAGGGCTACACAGAGAAACCCTGTCTCGAAAAAAACAAAAACAAACAAAGAAACAAATAAAAAAGAAAGCATGACATTAAGAGAAAGAAAAAACAGACACCAAAAATATCACAAACAATATGATCCGACTAATGTGACATGTCCAGAATAGTCAAGTTCAGACACAGATTGGGACAAATTGGGCTTGCCAGGGATGGAAAGGACACATTGCTAGTGACCGCTTATGAGTGTTGGGTGAGGCTTCAGTAAGTAGTCATGGTCATGGCCATTTGTGAGTATAGCAAAAGCCCTAAATTGTATTACTAAAAGGGTGAATTTTATGCTATATCAAATATAAATAGGAACACAACAGTTTATTTTTAGACAGTGTCTGTCTATGTAGCCCTAACTGTCCTGGAACTCATTCTTCTAGACCAGGCTGGCCTTGAACTCAGAGATCTACTTGCCTCTGCCTCCCAAGTGCTGGGGTTAAAGCTGTATGCTACCATGCCAGCTAGCATTCTTCTTTTCAAAGTTATTTTAATTTTGTGTATGTTGTCTGTGTTCTGGTGTGCTCACATGTGTGGGTGCCTGAGGAGGCTAGAAGAGAGTGTTGGGTCTCCTGGTGCTGGAGTTACAATAAGCCTTCTCTACTGCTGAGTCAACGCATCTCTCCAGGCTCAAGCATCCTTCTCTTTCACATATCAAGACTGGGATACAGCTCAGTGACAACATGCTTACCTAGGATGCTCAAGGCCCCGGATTCAACTTCCAGTACTGCACTAAAATAAAAATAAAGTCACCTATTCAAAGCAGGCATGTTGAGTACGGAAGACGGGCCAGCCCAGTGTCCTGTTGAGCTAACAATGGTCATTAAACCAGACATGGCCCCAGAATTGGTCCCGAAAATTTGTCTCAAGGCATAATTTATGGAAGCAGTTCAGGGTTGGTGGAGGGGCAGCCAATACTATACTGATCTGAAATGGGGTGTTTGGGCAAGGTGTGATCTCCAGGAAGAATGGTGG
>JADRCD010220738.1:3413-22348 GCA_019843815.1 Montemys delectorum | reverse complement strand
TTTTTTTTTTTTTTTTTTTTAGTTTTTAAGTGGCAAATTTCCAAAGTCACCTTATTATCTAAATGCTAAAGGGAATTCAGGCTGACTTTATAACTTAGATCACAGTGAATTGCTAGGGATCAAACCCAGAAGGTGGTGCATGCTGAACATGCATACTTACCACTGAGCTATAGTGCTAGCCCCATGTTTCCTCAGAAGGTTAATTGGGACCTGAGTCTTTGATCTGTCTATTTTACCTATATTCCTTCTCTCCCATCCGATCAGGCTCTCCTTCTTTCATGGACTGTGGCTCCCCTGGTTTAAGCAGTTTACTAGGTGGGAACAATGAGAGCCAACTCTTAGGACTCCTTAGCAATTAGACAGGTAAGCCACAGGCCCAATCCATCACTTCCAGCTTCTGGTTAAAGACTTGAGAGCAAAGGATTTAAAGACCATCCTTAACTCTTCGTGAGTGTTTCAAACAAAGTTCTGTCTCAAATAAACATCTTGCCTGCACTTTGTAGCCAAATCACTCTGGATTTCCTGTATGCATAATATAGAGAAGACTGATGTAATTCACAGGCTACCAGGAATCTTGGTGAGCAAAGCCTTAAGAGAAAGAGTTCAGGACACTCTTCCAACCCAATGCCCAGATGCTTGTGGCCCTGGCTCCCTGGCTCCCGGGGCCCAGTACCGCACAGCATTTCTTAAGCTTTGTGCACTCAATAAGCTCTTTTTCCCTAGATTTTTTTACATTTAGAAAAAAAAATTATGGTCCTGGATATATTGGTTATAAAATAGGTAGGGGCTGGGGCTGGAGAGATGGCTCAACAGTAAACAACATTTTTTTTTTTTTCGAGACAGGGTTTCTCTGTATAGCCCCAGCTGTCCTGGAACTCACTCTGTAGACCAGGCTGGTGTCGAACTCAGAAATCTGCCTGCTTCTGCCTCCCAAGTGCTGGGATTAAAGGCGTGCGCCACCAGTGCCTGGCTGTAAACAACACTTCTTACTCTTGTAGAGGTTCAATTCCCAGCACTTAAAATCATCTGAAATTCTAGTTCCAGAGTATCCAATGCCCTCTTCTGACCACCACAGATATCAGACACCCACAGCGTGCATAAACATGCATGCATATAAAACATCCACACATAAAATAAGATAAATAACATCTAAGGGCATATAGAAGGCCAGGGAGATGGCTCAGTTGGCAAAGGTGTACAGTTTTGATGAGCCAGAGCTCAGTTCTCAGCACCCACACTTAAAAGTTTGGGCATAGCAGCATGCACTTCCTGGGATCTGCTGGCCAGCTAGCCTAGCCAAACTCATGTACCCTAGGCTCTGTGAAAGACTGTCTCAAAAAATGGGGAGAGTGATTGAAGAAGATGCTCAACATTGATCTGTGGCCTATTTGTGCACAAACACTTAGTAAACAATTAATAAATCGAAAGTACTATTCACAAGTCATAAAGCAATTTATTTGGCAACTTTTTGTTTTATGTATGATTTTACCTTTTTAAGGACAAAAGTAAAATCACATGCTAATGGGATAGATTATCTGCTCAACACAGTAAAATATAAAGATACACTGATTTGATGCTCACATGCCAAGAAACAGTGATAGAAAGACAGCAAAGGTCTTTGTTCTCTTTAATGAAACCATGCTATTTCTATAAGAGTAGAAACCTTGGCACAGTAAAAACATCACAGTTCATGGACAACAATTGACTTTGAACCATGGCCCTAAAGGCAGCGCTCATCAGCATTGCTTGCTGTGGTCCTATGCACGTAGGAAAGTTCATGTATGTTCAGAGTCAAGGCTGCAGTGAGGTCATGTGATACAACACAGATGAATACTCTTACCCCTCCCTTCTATGATTCATTATTTATTTGAATTTAAATTAATTTTTAGCTGTATGATCAGATACCTTTCAGCCAAGCTATTTTATTCTTGACCCCCATATGAGGTTATGGTCCAAAGTGTGAGGAAGCTTTGCCTCAGAACACAACAACCACTCAAAACACCAAATGGAGTACCCATCCGGGCTTGGGATGCTGGCCTCATCTTGTCTAGTCCACATCTCAGAGCAGCCTTTGGCTGTTAGAGCTCACCCAACACAGTCTTAGAACATGTGTCCCTTATCTTAATTTTTTTTTTGTCTCTGACTAGGACAAAGGACTTGGAACTATACAACTTATAAAGGACAGAGCGTTCATCCAGCTTATGGCTATGGAGGCTAGAAAGTCAAAGGTTGAGGGAATCTATCTTCTGAAGGGTTTATTGCTGATTGGAACTCTGCAAAAGGCCTGGAGTGACACAGAGCAACATGGGGAGGAGAGGGACTCATCCAAGAGATGGAACCAAACTTTCCCTTATAACAGATCCACTCTCAAGGGTGCCTTGATAGCCCATTAATCTGTGAGAGGATTAACCATTGGTGAAGGCAGAGCCCTTATGACCTCACTGCCTTGTAAAGGCCCCACCTGGTCTTGACTCTTAACAGTCACAATGGAGATTAGATTTCAACATGAGTTTGCTTAGGACATCCAAGCTGTGTCCCCAGCCCCCAGCTTGCAGCCAAGGTAGGAAAGACACAGCTGGCATTACCCTTCTTTGCTCTCTGTCCTCAAGGCTTGGCTTGCATGCCCTCCCCTACCTGAAAGCCCCCTCTGGCTACTTGAATCCACATGGATCTCAGAGTCTCTCTGGCTCCTGGTGTCAATAGGAAGCAGGGCTGAGCTTGGTGAGGGCTCATCCCAGCCTCCCACCTCCCTGTGTTGGCTGATGTCTGGTCAGGGTAACAAAAGGTTGCAATGTGTCTTCAGAGACCTAAAAAGAGACCTGCCCTGCCCTGCCTTGCCCTGCCTGTTGTCTCTCAGAATCCTCCTAAACTGAAAACTGAGACGGGGCCTCATCCATAGTAGCTTCTAGAAGGATGAACTTTGAACTTGCTCAAAGATTCAAGGTTGTAGGCTAGGTTCTATGTGTTGGTTTTGGAGGTGAAAGGCAAAAGAAAGCTATGAGAAGCTGTGGCATTTCAGTGGGGGCCTTCTCAGACCTAACATAGCCCAAGACAGTCTCTTGAATCCCTTTGGTTCTCTCTGTTTTCCTGCTTCTGTCTCTTAGTTTCTCTGTCACTATGACCCTTCTTTGGACCTAAAGCAGAATGGCAGAAAGAAGGTAATGGGGTGGAAGACCAGTGGGACCTCAGTTCCAGTCAACTAGGGTAAAAGGTCAGGAGAAGCATGTCTAAGTCTAGCAGAATTCCCAGTTCCAGGCACCCATCTCTGTTTCCTGCTGGACACACCTTGCCTCATTCTCTGGAGATTGTCCTTCTGCCCCAGGAGTTTTCATACACAATGGTTGGCAGACTCTGGCGTTCATTTTCAACACTGTTTTAAAGTGAATGGCATTTGTCACATTCCTTCCCGGCTGGCTTTGATGTGGGGAGATTTCCCACTCCCTAATGACAGGTGCAGAAGCAGCTAACACCCAGCAGCTCTGGGCGGCTGTGCTATCCCCTGCGGATCTGGTTCCCACAGCTGCTTGTTTTGAGTATCTATTTCAGGGACCTTAATTAAGATCGTCTTTAATGAAGGAGAGGAACTTCTCCAGCGATTACTCCTGGCTTTACAGCTCTCTCTGGCCCTGCTGTGCTCCTTCCTCCTCCTCGACTCCCACAGTCTCCCCTCTGTGGTGCTGACTGAGCCCCACAGAGAACACAGCTGACAGAGTCCCCCCTGGAGGGGGCAAAGTCTGCCATAGGACTTGTCCCCAAACACACCAGTAACGCTCAAGTAGGATGCAACAACAGATGCATGAGCACTTGACACCCAGACAAAGGACCAATGACATCACAGGAGCCTGGTGCAGAAGGAACCCAGTAGGTGTTTTGTTCAATGAGTGAAATGCAGTTTTTAAAATCACTATATAAATTAGTTCAGTACTGCACAGCCAATGCTGACATCTGAGGCTGAATGCTTCTGACTCCCTACAGGAAACAAGAGTTGGGGATGTAGCTCAAAGATGAAGTGCTTGCCCACTGTGCATGAAGCCATAGGTTCAATTCCTTGTTACACACACACACACACACACACACACACACACACACACACACACACGCACAGGCACACGCACATATACATGTGCATGTTGCTATAACTATACAGAATGTGTGCTGCAAAAACTCTTAACCAGAAGCAGTTTTTGAAGCCAAGCCTCCTTCCATATGCATTTGTATGCGTTACGTTGCTCTGAGATGCAGATGTGCTAGACAATGAACGATGTGCTGGGGTGAGAACTCCACAGTGGAAAAGACACTGATTGAGGCCATGTAGTCCCTGCTTCTGCTGCAGTTCTGCACTGGCCCTACTTCTCTGGTCTCTGCTTTCTTGTGTAAAAGGGGGGGTTCTAATCCCAGTGGCATATCCATAGACTGTAGATTCTGCAGGGATCACAGATTGCTCAAGGTCAAGCCAAGCTAATATTTGAGTTGTGGATTTTTGTTTGTTTGATTGGTTGGTTGGTTGTTTTTGGTTTTGCTTTGTTTTGTTTTTTTCATGTCTGGAGAGAAGGAATTGTACCTTTTTGGACAACAAGCCTTGAACTGAGCTACAGCCACATGGAGCTCAAGTCGATTTCTACCCATCCCTACCCTGAGTCCTGTCCTTGGCCTAGGCCACCTGGGCCTCCTTCTCAAGGTCTCTGCTTCTCTGCTTTCTTCAAGGTGGTCTTCCTGCCCCAAGCCCCCACTGCAAGTGAACACTCACCCCACCAGCACGGCCTTCCACAGGGTCCCACCTCAAGCAGAACCAGTTTAGGCCTCATTGAGACATCTTGGGATTCTAGGATGGGCATTGAAGCTAGAAAGACCCATCAATTCACACTGGTCAACAACCACTTTGTGGTAAAGACAGAATAAGTTCTTGGCCTTAGAGATGGAGGTGCTCCATTCTGGGTTCCTCCCGGGATGGCTTCGACAGATAGAAGATGGAGACTGAGGCGCAGACCTGGGTGTGTATGGCTGAAGGAGACTGTCACCCCAACACTCACTCAGGTACTGGTGTCCAACTCTAACCATGGACTGAGCACTCAACGGAGGAGCCTTTCTTTTCTCTGACCCTCAGTTTCCTCACCTGTAAAAGGTAGAGGTGAATGGAGAAACTCGGGTTCCTTGGTAACATAATGGGATTCCAGAGTGTTCCTCCCCCATTTGCCTTGTGCCTCTACACACATAAAGCCTTGGGCGGTGTACTCTGTAGATCCCCTCCCTCCTGCATCAAGGGGGTGCTGGCTTGAGGGATCAGGAGGCACGCAATATAAGTTCAGAGCTTAGGGTATGGAGTTGTACTTCCGGCCTGGACACTCACTATGACATGTTTGTGGGAAAACCATGGGGTGATTCTGAGCCTGTTTATTTATTTGTAAAATTGAGATGATAATTAGCCTCCCACCATCCACCTCTTTGTGGTTGTGAGACAGATGTAAGGTGATCTTCTGCTCTGCTGATGTGAGGCGTTATTATGACTAAGCCCAAGGACTAAGAGGGAGGGTAGGACCAAGGAGACGTGGGTCAGCCAGAGTGGCTAGTCCAGGCTAGGGTGCACTGCGCATCTATGGACCAGGGCTAGCAGAGGGAGTGAGAGGTCAGCTGAGCCTGAGCCTTCAAAGCCAGGGAAGCAGCAGATGGCAGGAAGGATGGATGGTACCATGTCTTTGAAATGCACATAGCTTTGGTTTTTGAAGCTGCTCAGTATTGGTGGGTTTCACCATGTGTTTAGGGGGCCGCAAAGATGGCTGAGTAAGTCAGAGCACTTGACGTACATCTGTGAGGATGTGAGTTTGAGCCCCAGCAGACATATAGAAAGGTGGACAATGGGTGTGCACGTACCTGAAAGCTCAGTGCTGTTGGAGGCAGATGGCAGGAGAGTTGCTGCGGCTTCCTAGCCATCGACCTGACTGCAGACCCTGACTCAGGGGAATAAAGTGGAGAGTCATAGAGAGGAACAACATCCCTCCTCTGGTCTCCACACATGCACAGACATGGACACCTGAACAAATGTGCACATGCATATCACACACACACATACACACACACACACACACACACACACACACACAGAGAGAGAGAGAGAGAGAGAGAGAGAGAGAGAGAGAGAGAGAGGCAAAGGAGAGAGACAAAGAGACAGTCAGAGACAGAGACAGAGGAGAGAGACAAAGAGACAGTCAGAGACAAACAGAGACAGAGACACAGAGAGAATTCGGGGAGGGAAGGGGAAGGAGAGAGACCTAGGATTTCAGTGAGGACAGCTTAGATTATAAAATGTCTCAAACTAGCAGGAGGAGAAATAAGAGAAGCTTTGCACCTTCCTTCCCAGGACCTCAGAGGAGGGGCACTTTGTTATCTTGGAGAGTTTCAACACCCCAGGAAAGCTGGGATCCCTATAAGGGCTCCTATAAGAATGGGAGCCAGCTTGGCTCTGTGTGGCTCCAGCCACGCACTCTCGATTTTCTGGGGAAATTCAACTTCAGCACAGAATCCCAGGATGTGGCTGGCCTTACTACCTGCTTACTGCCAGAAAGGAGACTTCAGAGCCAATGAGCTCTCAGCTAGCTGTCATGTTTGGTAGCTGCCACTCAGCTCTTAAAGTCCCTCCTTCATTCCACACAGGTCTCCTCATAGTTAATTTGGTGAGTGATACACACCACACACACACACACACACACACACACACATGCACACACAGTAGGTAGGCATTTGGCTGGATTTGTTTTAAAATGTTCCTAGGCTACAGCTGTACTAAGATGTAGATATAGGCTCAGTCAGTAAAGCACCTACTGTGCAAACAGGACCACCTGAGGTTTGATCCCCTATAATAACAAACAAAACAAAACAAACAAAGAAAAATAAAACAAATTGGGCCTGGTGGTAAGCACCTTAACTCCAGTCCTGGGAAAGTGAAGGCAGACAGGTCTCTGGAATTCACTGACCAGCCATCCAGCTGAACTGGCTAGGTTTGCTGAAAGACCCTGTCTCAAAAATTAGGTAGAAGTTGGATGTGGTGACACACAGCTTTAATCCCAGCACTTCCGGAGGCAGATGGATCTCTGAGTTTGAGATTAGCCTGGTCTACAAAAGCTTCAGATCAGCCCAGGCTACACATAATGAGACCCTATTTCACACGAACAAAACAAAACAAAACCCTAAAAATAAGACAGATGTCAATAGAGGAGGACAAACTGACAGCACCCTCTGGAATCTGCATGGCATGAACACAAATGTGAACACACTCTTCCTCACACATGCACACACACACATCTACCTATGCTGTATGTCATTAGTTGTTCATTATGTGGGAGAGGAACTTCTCAGAGAGAGGCCATGACTTTCTAGGGCCTCCTGTATGGCTCAACTTTTCCTCAGTCTGATGTCTGGTGGCTCCTGAGATCACATAAAGCTTTGCTACCTAAAATAGCTTTAGTTTAAGTGCTGATCATGAGACCGTCCCATCCCCTGCTAGCCCCCAAAGCTTGGCTAGCCTCTTCAGTAGCAGACCTCCAGGGTTCCTTACTCCACACTGTCCACCCCCTGCTAAAACGTGTGTGTAGCTGGACGGAACCCCGTCCGTCACTGGTACCCCAGATAATGGACTCCCCTAAGCTTGGCTGGGAAACATAAGAAGCCAAGCTCAGAGATGCCTGTGAGCCCTCCCCAAAGTGCTCCTGTCCCCTCTGGGCAGGATGCAGGAGATGCTGCTCTGTTCTCCAGGCGTCAGGAATGTGGCTGTCTGTCCAGGGCTGGTGGTCTGCTTTCATCTTGAGGATCCTGGGAGTCACCGAGGAGGATCGTGTTACATTCTGGCACTGGCAGTAAGAAATATTAGAGCCAAATTTGTGGCCCACCCCTCATGAATGGATCAAAGTTTATGGGATGTTTATTTTGCATTAGTCCCATCCTTGGCTCCACTTTATAGCTTTACTCTGCATGGACACCACCACCCCCCCTCCACCTGCTTCTAATTTATGTCATCTTGCTGAGCGCTTTGTAAGCTGCCTTAAATCCTTCTGTGAAACAAAGGGATGCATTCCCAAACAGACAAACAAACAAGGGAATATCCTTTCTCTCTACTAGACAGCATATCATAATTTTTGGCTTGGAAGACTCGATTCCCCAACAGCTCCTAATGTCCCTCAGGGCTTTGTTCTCCAACAAGACCAACCAGGCAGATAAACAGAGCCAAGTGTCTCCTCCCCTAGGAGTGGGTAGACAAAAAGCAAATGATATACCGGAAGTCAGGTGGAGATAGGGCTGTGAAAAGCAAGTAGAGTAACAGACATGGCCTGCCCAGGGCGGAGGACACACTGAGAGGAACATCTGAGCTCAGTCTAAGGAATAGAGACGGTCAAGGCACCTATAACAAGAGAGCATGCGGCAGGGGGAGGGCTGGGCACAGTGCCAGTGTGGAGGCTGTGGCGCTCAAGCTGAGCGAGCAAAGAGGAGGCTGATGACTGGTCCTTTCAGGCAGTAAACACATGTGCTCTGACATGACCAGCCTTCTATGGGTTTGGGCAGAGGTCTGACATGATCAGACTTAAATGCTAGCACAATCACTGTGACCTGCAGGGCATAAATGGGGAGTCTGGAGCTGCGGGAGTCCAGACAGCCGGGGATGAAACCATGGCAGTGGTCAGAGTCTAGAATTCTCCACACTCCATAGGTGACTCCTCTAGAAGTCAGGTATGTGTGTGTGTGTGTGTGTGTGTGTGTGTGTGTTATACACTTGTGTATGAGGGTGCATGTTCACAGGTGTGCATGTATCTGTAGAGGCCAGAAGTCAAGTGTGTGTGTGTGTGTGTGTGTGTGTGATACACTTGTGTATGTGGCTGTGTGTGCACAAGTGTGCATGTGCCTGTGGAGTCTAGAAGTCAGGTGTGTGTGTGTATATGTGTGATGCACTTGTGTGTGTGTGTATGTGTGCACAGGTATGTGTGTACCTGTGGAGACCAGAAGTCAGGTCTGTGTGTGTGTGTGTGTACGATTCACTTGTGTATGAGGGTGCACGTGCACAGGTGTTCACGTGCCTATGGAGGCCGGAAGTCAACCTCATATGCCATCTCTCTGTGTCATTCTCCTTGTTTTTTTAAAGACGGGATCTCTCACTGAAGCTCACCAACCATGTGAGTCTGGCTGGCCAGTATGGTTCAGGGATCCTTTGTCCTTTGTAATCTTGGGAATTACAAGTCTATCCTCAAACACCTCACCTTATTCTGTGTCTAATTGGGCTCAGATGCAGGTCCTCCTGCTTGTATTGCAAACTCATTACTCATAGAGTCACTGGAGCCCTGGCGTTCAGTTGGTTTTATGTCACATGTTTATCACATTCGTACCCCAAATGGTGGTGTGAGGGTGCTGCCCTGATCTCCTTTTAGGCCACTGCCCCATCTTCAAGTCATGGTGCCTGCCTTATTTCTCGAATTTTCACTAGTCCCTCACCAGCATCCCCTCTTGCATGGGATCATCATTCTTCTTTCTGTGTGGTGGACCTTTTGTAGCTTGACTTAAGGCCCGGCTTGGTCCCTCTTACTCTTCGAAATGAATACATCATCTTCAGGGTCCAGTCACAGTGAAGCTACGAGCTCCTACCTCAAAGGTTGCTACAGAATATGAGCTGTGGAGAGGGCTCAGTGGCTGAAGTGATTGCTACACAAGCATGCAGACCCGAGTTCAGATCCCCAGGGCACATAGAAAAGCCATGTGTGGTGGCACATGCTTGTAACCCTAGCTCTAGGGGTAGTGATAAGAGGATTCCACGGGCTTTCTGGCCTGTGGGTCTTGCAGGAATGGTGATGTTCAGATTCACTGAGAGGTCCTGTACCAAAAAATAAATATGGAGCAGTGATTGTGGAAGTCACCTAGCATTGATGTCTGGAGAGTGTATGTGCACACAGACACATGCCCCCTTCACACACAGAAAGTTATTAAGGGGTTGCAGGTGACGACAGCAGTGCTTAGACCAGCATGGGGCCCATGAGTTCAGCCTTGCTTGCTGTGTGCTCCCATGCTGACACTCATGACCACACATGTGGCAGGCCCCCAGAAGCATTGCACTTCTTTTGTTTTGTTTTGTTTTGTTTTAATGGGACATTTTATCTGTTTACATTTCAAATGTCATCCCCTTTCCTGGTTTCCCCTCTGCAACCCCCCATCCCATACCCTCTCTCCCTGATTTGATGACCATGCTCTCTCCCCCTCCCACCCACCCACTTACACCTCACTCCCCTAGCATTCCTCTACACTGGGGCATCAAGCCTTCATAGGACCAAGGGCCTCCCCGCCCATTGATGCCAGATAAGGCCCTTTTAGCAACTTCAGGCCTTTCCTTAACTCTTCCATTGGGGTCCCTGTGCTCAGTCCGATGGTTGGCTGCTAGCATCTGCATCTGTATTGGTCAGGATCTGGCAGAGCCTCTCAGGGGACAGCTGTATCAGGCTCCTGTCACTAAACACTTCTTGGCATCCACAATAGTGTCTGGGTTTGGTGTCTGCAGGGGGGATGGATCCCCAAAGAGGGCAGTCTCTGGATGTCCTTTCCTTCAGTCTCTGTTCTACTCTTTGTCCCTGTATTTCCTCTAGACAGGAATAATTCTGGGTTAAAATTTTGGAGGTGGGTGGCTCCATCCCTCAACGGGTGTGGGGGGTGAGGGCGTGTCTAACCTCTGGATATGGTCTGGACAAGTTCTCTCTCTTCTTTGTGGGGTATTTCAGCTAATGTCATCCCCTTGGGGTCCTGGGAGGCTCTTGCTTTCCTGGTATCTGGGACTTTCTGGTTGCTTCCTCCAGTTCCCCATCTACCATTGCTACATACCTCTGTTCAATTTCCTGGCCCTCTGTAAAGCTACCCCATCTCCTCCCATACCCAATTCTGCCCATCTTTTCCCCCTCCCCTTCTTCTCTTCCTCCCAAGTCCCTCCCACTTACTTCCCTTGATTAGTTTGTTCTCCCTTCTAAGTAGGACTGAAGCATCCACTCTTTGGTCTTCCTCTTGAGCTTCAGGTGGTCTGCAAGTTGTATCATGGGTATTCCACACTCTTAAGTATTTTATTTCTTGAGCCCCGGACCCAAATGTTGGATCAACCTGTTGACCTCAGTCAGCCGCTTATCATTTTGAAGTTAGGAGCAGTAAGTTCAAGCCCAGGCTCACACTCCAAACCTGCTTCTCCTCCCGCAGCCTCTTCTTGATGAATAGCAACATAATCCTCTGAGTTGCCCTAACGAGAACCTCTGAGTCATTCCTGACTCTTCCCTGCATCCAGCAGGTCCTTGGGTCCAATTGAACATCACTTCTATTATCTTGATGATCCATCTCCTCCTCTCAGTCTTCTGGCCACTACCCAGGTTCAAGGGTTCAGCATCTCCTGCTTCTTGTGATGCAATGGTCTTTTCTTCCCCACCTCTGGCCCAAAGCCCTCTTCCACCTTGCCTCTGCAGCAGAGGTTCTAAAATGCAAACCTTGCTTTCCTTCACATTTCTATGACTACCAGACAAAGTCATATTCTAGTGTTGCATGCTGGATTTTGAGAACTAGGTTCTGCCTGCTTTCCTGCTTGCCCCTTGTCCCTAGACCAAGACACATCTACTTACTGTCCTCTACCCCTACCTAGACCAGGACATGCTTCCTTGCTGCCCTTAGCATAGGACACACCCTTACCTGCCCTTGTCCCTGTCCCAGGACACACCCCTGCCTGCCCCCTGTCCCTGGTCCCTTCTGGCAGATGATACCCGGAGTGTCACCACCTATAGGCCACATACCTCCTTCTTCTCATCTTACCCTCCCTGTGGAGTGTCCCCTTCCCCAGCTCCTTCCAGGGTTTTCCTATGAGCTTCTGGCACATCCAGATTCAGGGTGATAAGTTGCACCTCTTCTGCTTGCCGAAGGTTCTCTAAAACTGCCAAGAACAAAGTTAGAGAGGTCTGCAGCAACACCAATCAACCAGGCCCTGGGAGAAAGGGAAGGATTTCAGGCAGGGCCTCCGCTGAGCATGCAAGTGACTGAGGGGAAGTTCCCAGCAGATTCCAGGCCATACTTCCCTACAAATCCCCAGAGGGCCAGCAGCTGGAACAGGGATGACCAATGAGGGCGTGTGGTAGGTTGGGCCCTGTTGACAAATTCAAAGTACCTGAGCTGGAAACTGGGTCACTTCGCCTTGATGCGAGTGACAGGATCACCAGATGTGGTTTTCTGAGTCTTGGAACTGACTGAGCATGCTGCGGGTGGGGTGGTGCTCTGTGACCCCTGGACAGCATTCTGCTTCTGGAGGATGGAAAGGAACCTCAGGGTTGGTGATGGTCTCTGAGGCCTCAGCACACGCAGGAGCACCTCTTCTCCTCCTCTTTGTTGACACGGGGTCATAGCTCCTTTCCTATAGAACGAGTACACCTAAGGCATTTGGGTGTGAGGTCATGGAGTACCTGCCGAGCCCTAACCCCAGGACCTGCCCTGAGCCCTTCACTCCAGAAGCTCGCCAAAGGAAAGCCTTGGAAAGAGCAGCGGCCATGGGGAGCTAGAGAATGAGATGAGAGGTCTGACTCCATGCGGCCTGCAGGTGGTAGGTGACACACTACTGGGCACAGACTGCATAGCAGAGTGCACATTCAGCTGCCAGCTGCACATGGGACCCCTCTGTTCTCCGTGTGGCCACCCTCCACACGACTGTCTTGAAGCAAGGTGCCCATGAGTGTTTTGCGAGCCAGGCAGACTGGCGTGTGGGCGCTGTGGTACATCTACCTTTCCTAAAACAGGAAACTTTAAAACAGGAAGCTAAGCTGTGAGGGATGAGCTCAAAGACACAAAGAATGAGGCCAAGTTAAAACCAGAGAAAAAGAACTTGAGCTTGGTTGTGAAAGTTCAGTCAAGAGATGTGATGAAGCCTTACATCTTGACAAGTAGTTATGAAAAGATGCAAACTGAGAAATGCAAGAAGCCACTGAAGGTCCAAGTATTGATGGATTGGTAAAGAGCAGTGGGAAGTCCAGCACACTTTCCTCCCGATGAGGCAGACGCTCATCAGGCTCAGGTGACATCGTTACTAAAGTTGGTTCAATGTATGATAGAATATTATACCCCACATTCTGGAAAAAGAATCCCAAATATCTCTGAATTGCCTATAAAAATGGAGTATGTTCACACACCTAAATGAATTATCCATCAGTTTCCAAAGCCTACCAGACATCAGTGAAGCTAAGGCAGAGCAAATTCACTTGGAAGTAACCTTTGCTAATTATTTTCAGGCACTGGAAAGAGCTCAGTGGTTAAGAGCACTGACTGCTCCTGTAGAGGATCTGGGTTCAACTTCCTTGCTTCCTTCCTTCCTTCCTTCCTTCCTTCCTTCCTTCCTTCCTTCCTTCCTCCCTTCCTTCCTCCTTTCCTCTTCTCCTCCCTCTCTCCTTCCATTTCTCCTTCCCTTCCTTCTCTCTCTCTCTCTCTCTCTCTCTCTCTCTCTCTCTCTCGCTCTCTCTCTCTTAAATGGAGTCTTACTATATAACTCTGGCTGTCCTGCAACTCAGTACGTAGACCAGACTGGCCTTGAACTCACAGAGATCTGCCAGCCTCTGCCTGGGATTAAAGGCGTATCCTGCCACTCCTAGCTATTCCTGTATTCTTAAAAAAACAAAAACAAAAACAAAACAAAAAACAAACAAAAACAAAAACAAAAAACTCTTAAAACTAGCAAGAAAAATAAAATAAAAAGGAGTAAAGGAGGCTAGTAAGAAAGCAGATGCATAAGCGCGGAAGGGCAATTTTAAGTCGTGATGTCATGCATAGATTTATGTGATTTAAAATGCCAGATGAGACAAGGACTTTTCCTACCTAATAAATGGCAAAAATGCATCAGGAGAAGGCAGAAACACTAAAGAGATCACAGAAGAATGTAAAAAGCCATAAAATATTTAACACCCACAAGACCTCAGGCTGGATGGCTTTGGAGTCCAGCTATATAGCTTATCTCCAAAGGACTAATAGGCCTTATCTATAGTTAGAGATAAAGGGATTTTATCTGTTAGTAATTTTATGAGACTGATTAGTGCTGCTACTAAAATCTAAAAGATAGCAGAAAATGCAGACGAAATTATGGAAGATAAATACTACAAATAAATCATCGACATAGGAGGCTTCTGTGGCAACCATACTTCCCTAGGAAAAATGACAACCCAGACAGAAGAACTCTTAAAATAGTGAGTGGCAAGGAGGCTGAGGTGCAGGGCTGCGAAGTCAATGGCCTGCAGTGGGAGTTCGGTGGGGAGAACTCAGTTTTCTTTAACGGGCTGGCCACTGCGAGTTGGACCATGATCCAGTGACGATATGGGTAACACAAATTGAACTTGGGTTTTCTTAATTTCTTTTTTTTGTGTGAGGAGGGGTCACAGGGTCAGGGAGTGGGTGGACCTGGGAGGTCTGGGAAGTGAATATAATTGAGGTTCATGATGTGTACTTCCCAAGTAATCAGTAAAATATTATGTTAAAAAACCCTTTTTTATATGGATGTATACATGTGTCCATGACATGTAAGGATATGTAGAAACATTCACCTAAATAAAGATATACAAATAACACAAAGTATTGACAACTCATAAAGTAGGCAAAGATTGAAGAGAAGTTCATAAGGGGTTGGAGAAATAGCTCAGCAGTTAAGAGTACTTGCTGGTCTTCCAGAGGACCTAAGTTGATTCTGAGCACCTACTTTGGGCAACTTACAACTGCCTGCAACTCCAGCTCCAGGGGATCTGACACTTCTGGCCTTTGTGGGTCCTGCACTCATATGTACATGGGCCCATGTGTGGACACATGTATGTGTGGATGGACACACACATACATGCCACTTTTAAAAATAATAAAGTTAAATACTAAAAAGAACTCACAAGAACTCAGTAGTCATAAGATGCTCATTTTCCACACAACCATGAAATTTAAATCCAGGTTTTTGTTCCACAGAACTGATGGTGTCCTTGAGCTGCATACCAGAGGCTCATTAAGGACCATTCAGGTTACAATTCTGTTTGGGGGAACTTGCCCTGTAAAAATATGTAAGTGTCTCAAAGGGCTATTAAAACATATTTATTGTAGTATGACTTGAGAAGAAACATGGGGATCACCCTGAAGGCTCTTAAATTGGGGACTGGTAAAATTAATTATGATACATTCAAACACCAAAAGGCACAAATGTGCTCACGAGGCACATGGAAGCACTTCTTACTCTGTGACCAGGGCCATACTCCAACTGGACAGTAGAAACAAGGGATCTGATTGCTGACCGAAGGCTGCTCATCTTTGACCCAAAGCCCTTTGGGGAAAACCCTGGTGACAAACCTCCTTATGGAGAGAAAAGTCTATCTTCAGGCTCCTGGTCAGAGCACAGACAAAGACTGAGGGGCCGAGAGGAGGCAGACGGGAACCATGGTGTCAGCTGAAGACCAGTGAACTGGCCCTTCACTGATGGTGTGGGGCCCACATACTTCATTGCTGGGAAGGCTCTGCAAGGGATACTGAATAAAAGCAGGCTGGCTGGCCAAAGTTACCTGCAGCCACCGGTCCTCAGAAGTCTATGGGTTCATTGCTTGGACTCAGCTTTGGTGCTTGGAGGAACAGATTTGGTTGGATCCCTCCCCTCCCATCACCCATCATCTATTTATAGACAATGCTTTAATTCATTACCGATGCTTGTTTTTAATGCTCCACCCTCCGCCCCCCCCCTTATTTGGAGTTTTTTTTATTGTTGCATCTTTATATAAATAGTTATTTATTCACTTAATTAACTAATTAACTTATTTATCCATTGTGTGAGCACATGCACTCATGTGAGGGGAGGGGTCAGTCCTCTCCTACCACACCGTGGGTCTCAGGGCCACATCACCAGTCCAGCTTCTGTTTGCTTTACATCCACTTCGTTTGACGGTTTTATTCTTTGCTCTTCCATCCCATTAACTTTTGGTCTCTTCTCTTTCTAAACTCAACAATGGAATCAAGAACGTTGGCTGGCAGATTCTAATATGGTTTTGACCCACATCAGCATAGGGCGGAGTGAGATTTGGCTTTTCTCACTCGGGACATACAATTTCTGGTTATAAAATCCTAAGCTATGTCAATAGCAGCCACTTTCCCTCCTGGATCATATTAGACTCCTGGATAGACATTGTCAGTTATTGTGAACTTATGCTCTGCACACCTCTAAGGGGCTCTGTTGATAAGACAGTCCAGATTTATTGATTCCCTTTAATATTTTCCAGCAGGTGGCAGTACAGTGTCCAAGGCGCCTTTCATACTTGATGCAAAGACCTATGGGTCAGCAGTGCCTGACTCCAAGTCAACAAGTGAAATATCCTGTTCAGGAGTTAAGGAGATGACTTAGCTGGTGAAGTACTTATTGTGCATGCATGAGCATCTGAGTTTAATCCCTGGAACTCACATAAAAAAGTGGGATGTGGTGCTGTATGCCTATGACTCCATCCGGTGTTGGGATGGCAGAGACAGGCTGATCTGTGGAGTTCATTGTTGAGACAGGCTAGCCAGTTGGTGAGTTCTGGGGAAAAAAATCAAAAGAGACTCTGTTTCAAACAAGGTAGATGATGGCATTCTGAGGAACAACACTGAAGGCTGACCTCTCGCTTCCATAAACAGACACACACACACACACACACACACACACACACACACACACGCACATTTGCAGCCCAACACATCCCTATGGAACATACAGAATCATACAGAACTCACACCCATACTTCTCTTGTGTTTGGCATTACCGTCTCACACCATCTCCTTTGCTCTGTGATTGTTCCACCTCCAGTTCCAGGCCATGAGGAGGCTGTGGAGCCCTGATTTTATCCTCCTGTAACTTGGCCTCATTTGCAAACTTGCCAAGGTCATGCATATTTTTGTCTGAGTTGCCAATTAAAGAGTATTATATTGGGACCAGAAAAATGGCTCCTCTGTGTGGTTCCAAGCACCCACACTGAGTGGCTCATAAGCATTAGTCACCATCTTCTGACTTCTTTAGTTACTTTCACACACACGGTACACACATAAACACACACACAAATAGATAAATAAATAAATAAATAAATAGGAATGGGTAAACATATTGTACCAACATCCTTCAGGGTTAGTTGCTTAAGCCAATTATAACTTAACTTACTAGTAGCTGATTGGAGATTTTCTTACTAAGATTTCCATAGAGGCTTCATCTGTTGTCTCACAAGAGCCAGGAAGAGCCATCCCCATAGTACTCCCTCATCTGTAAGTCAAACAGCCGCACAGGAACACCAGGTCATTTGGGGTGAGCTGTTCACCAAGAACCAATGATTACGTGGGGTGATTTAGTGTGCAAGAACTGTCTACTCATTAACGCATTCCGGTGTCTTCCGGGTAAAAGATGACACCCACCCCAGTGTGCGGTTTCCCCATATGTCTCCCATCTGGCCAATAAGTAGCACTCAACACTTACTGATTTCCTGTCTTATGGCTCATTTCTAGCTCTCCCTGACCTCTGCAGTGCTGTAATAGGTTAGTGATCACGTTGGCACTAATGTTGGATGCTTTGAGAGTTAAGGCATCCAAGACTGGGAGTCACTTAAAGGCAGAGCATTTTAGTAAAGGGGTCTATATACTTAATTAAACATTGCAGATTCAAAGGTGTGTCTACTAAACACAGTGCTGGTTAAGTGAGATGAAGGAGCAGCCGGAAGGGCTATTGAGTTCTATCTCTGCATCCAAGACAAGTAGCCTGGATGTGTGGCAAACAATAGGAGAGAGAAGCCTCCTGCTCATGAAAGAGCTGAAGACTCAAGCCAGGCTTCTACAAACACACAGTGGAGAGTGTGTTCAGCTGGATTGGGGAGACAATATGTAAAGTACATCTTCAGCTCCAGTGTAAAAACCAGGGCCATGGCTCATGTCTAAAAGCCCAGCCTTGGGGGTCTGGAGGCAGGTGGAGATAGGTGGCTCCCTGGGCCTCCCTAGCCAGCCACACAGTCAAACCAGTGAGCTCTGGGTTCAGTGAGAGACTCTGTCCTGAAAAACATGAGATGGAGAGTGACTGAGGGAGACACTTGACATTGACCTCTGCGTGTACATGTGCAAGCATGTGCACATACACATACATAAGTGAACACACACACGCATGCACACTACATTTTAATAAAATGGGTTCCATTGACAACCTTCACTAATTGGAATTTAGTTCCCTTTCTTCTTTACCTGACTGAAAACCTCTTCCTCCTCCAGAGGTCAGAGAACTGCCATGCTGTTGACATGGAGTCTAAAGTGCTATGGTTTAGATATGGCTTCTTCCTTCCAAGCTATTGTAGAAATTGAATCCTCATTACCAGCTATTAGGAGGTGGAGCCAGGTGGGACCTTTGAAAGGTGTTTAGGATGTTGCTCTCATGGGTGCATGGGTGGGTTAGCCCATTCCTGTGTCTAATTGATGAATGACTTAAAGACTTAATGGGTTATCTAGAGAACGGGTCTGCTGTAAACGCCAGTTTGACTGGGTCTCTCTCACACTCCCTGTCTTTTACAATGTGATATGCTGTCTCAGGACATTGTGGGTAAGCAGGTCATCACTAGGTGTGGCCTCCTGACCCAGGCCCAAATAAACATCTTGTCTTTACAACTTAGTCTGTGGTACTGAGTCATTAATAACAGAAACAGATCTCTTAGTTTAGTTTCTCAGGTAAAAGGCACTGTAGTGATGGCAGAGCCAATGGACTCTCAGATGTGACCACCCATAGATGATGAGCTAGCATCAAGAGAACTAAAAGTATGAGAAATGGATGCAGGGAAGGACCCGAAGTTCTCCTGGAGAGTGGAAAATCAAGGCTAGATCCAAAGCTGCCTTCTCCTCCAGGTTTAGGTTAGAGGAGAGGAAAGCCTGAAGGTTGAGGATGATCAGGTGATGCCTGG
>JADRCD010220737.1:15881-58645 GCA_019843815.1 Montemys delectorum | reverse complement strand
AGGAAGGAAGGAAGGAAGGAAGGAGAGAAGGAAGGAAGGAAGGAAGGAAGGAAGGAAGGAAGGAAGGAAGGAAGGGAGGGAGGGAGGGAGGGAGGAAGGAAGGAAGGAGAGAAGGAAGGAAGGAAGGAAAGAAGGAAGGAGGAGGAAGGGAGACAGATGGTTAGTTGTAGGAGCAGCAATACTCCAAGGGAAGCAATCAAGCAGAAAGTAGCTGAGAAAGGATAGCAGAGAAGTGAGCCTCAGGCTCTGAAGGCCTCAAGGCTCATCAACCTGTAGAAATATGAATAACTCCTAGTACAAACTGGGGACAAGCCTGAGGATCCATGACAGCCAGGCCTCAACAATAAAGATTTCTGAAGGCCTCCTCCTTCCACTGTGGTCCCCAAAGACAGACTATGCAACTCTAATGCATCCGTCCTAATGGGCACCCATAGAATTCCATGCATAAAGTCTTCATTCTTCAGCTTCAGCTCTACATATGGTGGTTTGAATGAAATCGGCCCTGTAAGTTCACAGGGAGTGGCACTATTGGGAGGTGTAGCCTTGTTGGGGGAGGCCTGTCACTGGGGGTGGGTGGGTAGGGGGCTGGGGGGTTGGGCTTTGAGGTTTCAGAAGCTCAAGCCAGGCCCAGGGTTGCTGTCTCATCCTGCTGCCTGCTGATCAGGCTGTAGAACTCTCTGCTACCCCTCTAGCACGGTGTCTGCCTGCATGCTGCCATGCTGCCCGCCAGGTCAATAATGGACTAAACCTCTGAGCTGTAAGCCAGCCCCAGTTCAAAGTTTTCTTTCGTTAAGAGTTGCTGTGGTCATGGCGTCTCTTCATAGCAACAAAACCTCAACTAGGTACATGACATAGAAAAGTATGTAAATTTAAAAAAAAAAATCGCTCTGGTTGTGAAGATTGGTGCCTTAGTCTGCTTCTTATGTTTGGAGTCTGAGACAGGGTTGTGTGTGGCTATCTGATGTAGAAGTGTAAGATCTGGAAGAGTAGCATGAGGGGGGAGTTAAAGGCGGTGGAGAATAAAACAACCCAGAAAGCACCACTGTTACAGAAGCCAATTCTTTAAAGATCATCTTTTGAGGATCATCATGAACTATACCTCAGCCTGTGTCTCTTTGAGGGGCAGGGGGTAAGAGTTGCCACTAGGAGTCTCTGTCTTTTGGACAGTGCCCTGTGTGTTGGCGTCAGAGAAGCCACGGCAGAACTGCATGGGCTAAAAGGCTCTAATCATGGCAGTCATCTGGGGTAGCCAGCCACTTGAGCTACTTGCTTGGGACGTCGCATCCGCATCTGTTCCTCCTCTAAGGCCCTCACGGAGATAACAGGCACTCCCATTGGACCTCACAGCCAGAGTCAACAACAACAACAACAACAATAATAATAATAATAATAAACCTTGAGGTCACTTAAGGTTTAAGAGCAATATCCTATTGTGTACTGCGCTCCTGCTTTTAAGAGAACAATGTAACAACCAACCTTACTTGCCCTGGATTCCTTATCTAATCAACTTCTGTAACCTAAGCTAATAGATGGCTATAATTTGAAATTATATACTCTTCCACACCCTGACCAGACAACATATGTGTATCACTTGCTGAAAGCAGCAAATACACAAGTTTAAAGCAATTCAAAAAAAAAAAAATGAATGTCTACCTTAAGTGTTGAACATAACATTTGGATATGGGTAGCTAAGCAATGACATTTCTACAAATGTTTTTGTCTGGGTCAGCTGGGGTCAGTTGAAGTCTGTGAGTTAATCCCTTCTCTGTTAGTATTTCCGGGTAGTATCCCATTCCTTCCCTGTGTGATGCTTTCTGTGTTGTTCAATAAAAGAGAGTAGAAGCTCTTTCTTAAGAAGTCAGAAGACCAGGGCTACACAGAGAAAACCCTGTCTCGAACCTCCCCCCCCCCCCAAAAAAAAAAGTCAGAAGACACACGGAGCATGCCGTAGAGAATCCCAATCTAGACTCACCCTTGGTTAGGTGACTTCCAAGGGAGAAGTGCTTGCTTTCCTTAATTCAGTACCAGTGCATTATCAGTGACTGAGTGTTACTCACTAATGAGTTCATCCATGCATTCCTCTATGTTAGGTTACGGGGGCATCAATGCCTTCAGTTCCTAGTACCCAGAACCTTCTTCTTCAATACAAATAATCTGGCTAGCTTAAACTCATTTTCTGAAAAAGATATTCTAGGGCCCGAGGAAAGGGCTCTAGAATATGAGTAGATAGAATATGAGTAGCTAGTGTGGGGGTTTAATGCCTTTCTCTTGTATGAGAAAGCAAAAATGTCACGTGGCTAGCACATTGTAGGTACACCTGTGTTAAAGGCACTGATCACACCACTCCCTTAAAAAGGAAGAAAAACCATTTTGTTGAAAGGTAGGCAAGCCTCTAGGATTAAAACTTTTTCCGGGAGACAGTGTCCTTACATAGAAGTAGGGAAGGCCATATAGGAAACGTTATAAACCGCATAAAGCAATGATAATGATCTTTGATTTTTTTTATTATTATTATAAATGTTAAGTAAATCAGTTGACATTTCAAAGCTCAATTTCAAGGATCCATTACTGAAAATACTGGAACTAACTCCATGTCATAAGAGTCATGAACATAACCAGTGTAGAAGCTGAGACTTCTGTCAGTATAGATTTCAAAGTTTCCATCAGGAAATAGCCGGGTCGAAGGGACGTGGTGAGTGGTGGTTTTTCCAATGAGGTGAGCTCTGATCTTTGTACTTGCAGCACCTGGCAGTGTGGTTTCCATTCATTACCCCATGGGGCAAAGTTCAAGCCTCTATGTTATCGAAGCCTCCATTTGCCATCAGTACATTAAAACAAACACATGCACAAAGTCAAGTACTATATATATAAAAAAAAGAAGCAAATGTGACAACAGTAAGAGAAAAGATAGATATCCCAGCAATGACAATAAGGACTTCAATGTCCTTCTCCCAAAAAAAATCAATAGAAAGCAGTCAGTGGCGTCACCGTCTTTAATCCCAACACTTGGGAGGCAGAGGCAGTTTGCTCTCTGAGTTCTAAGCCAGCCTGGTAGCAGGTTTCAGTCCAGCCAGGGTTACATGGTAAGCAAACAAAACAAATCACAAAGCCAACAGACAAGCAACAACAAATTAATAGAGGGCTGGCAGTATGGCTCAGCAAGTAAAGTCACTTGCCACCCAGTCTAATGATCTGAATTCAGTTTCCTGTGGTCACACGGTAGAAGAGAGCTGCCTTCCCCTTCTACCTCCACACATGCACTATGGTGCATTCACACACACACACACACACACACACACACACGCACACACACACATGCAAGTAAATGTAACTTTATTTTTTTGATTTAATAGAATAACTAGGCAGAAAATCATCAGTGATTAGAACTCAGAACTATATCAACCAACAAGACCTAAGAACAGGTGAAGGACACTATATTCAGAAATTGCAGAACACGGTTTTTCCATGACACACACACACCAAAATATCCAAGATGATAAGAGAAATCCTGGCAAATTTAAAAGAATTGAATCACGTAAGTATGTTCTCCAACAACAAACTGGGAATCAAAACATAAGAGGATCTTTCAAAGCACGATGGTTCATGCCTAAAAGCTCAGCACTAGAAAGGCCGAGACAGGAGAAGGGCTAAGTTTTGAGGCCTGTCTGGGAAACAGCTTGAGTTCCAAGCTAAGCCAGGCTTGAAAAGCTAGTGAAATCCTGTCTCAAAAAAAGCCAAGGTGTGGCTGCAAAATCTGTAACATTTACATCATATGGCAACGGAAGAACTAGGTGCTGGCTACATCACTTGACCATCTATGCATGTGCATATGTATATGTATATAATAGATAACATTTTTATATTTTATTAATTATTTGAGAATCTCATGCAATATATTTTGATCATATTCACCCCATGCCACAACTCTACCCATATCTTCCTTTTCTACTCTTACTGTCTATCCACCCCACTTAAGGTCTTTCTTCTTCTCTCTCTCTCTCTCTCTCTCTCTCTCTCTCTCTCTCTCTCTCTCTCTCTCTCTTTCTTCCTTTCTTCTTCTTCCCCAATTGAGAACAGTTTGCATTGCCCAATTACTCTTGTCAACTTATCAGAGGTCACAATATTTAAAGAAAACCAACCCTTCCCTCTCTCAGAAGCTATCCAATGCCAAGAGCTCCTCGGCTAATGGGATTCTGTGCCCTCCCACCCTCCCTCCCCCATGCTGGGATTTTGTCTGGTTTGCACTCGCACAGGTCTTGTGAGTGTATTACAAGCCTTGAGTTTACATGCACAACTGCCTTGTTGTTCCTGGAAAACAGTTTCCTTGAGGCTATCCACCACATCTGGCTTTTACCACCCTTTCTGTTAGGCCTCAGGAGTACATATATCTAGAAATGAGCTCAAGCGGACCTCTAGAAGGATCTCTGGTGGTTAGATAAAAGCCAGCCTTCCTCAGGAAATTGTGAAATGGTTTTCTGTCCCCAGAAGGAATCCCTCCCTCTCTTTACTGGTCCTCCTTCTAATCTGCATGATTTGTCCACCCCATGTTCTCTTGCATTTCCTTGCCTCTATCGCAGACAGCCCTGATCATGACCACTTTGTTTCTTTCTCTCTGTTCTGAACTCCTCCAGGAACCTCTGGATATTTTCTCTCTCTTACCCCAAATGAAAAACCCTTTCCTCAACAAATTGGTCATGCTGGCAGTTTCCGTAATGAGCCCCCTTGCATACATTTGGAGCACAAATGGATGCCTTTAAAGGGGCCTGGCTTCTCCTAACCAGATAGAGCTGTGATTTGACTCTCCTGAGGTGTGGACCATTTATGTGTTTCTGCTGGCTTCTGTCACCTATCATGCACTCCAGGTTCTAGAGTTCACTCTTCACCCACTTCTCCGTCTGCTCTAACATCTCATCCGTCCTCATCTAGTTGGGTAAGTGTCTCTCTCAGAGCTGCCTGCTGTCTCTCTCAGTTCCTGAAGCCTACCAAAAGCCATACTGGTTCATCAGGCAGCTTCCTTTTGGGCACCCCATCATGTGGAGGAGGGACATCCCTCCATTAATCTTGCCCATCTTTCTGACAAGTCATTTGGTCCGGTTGGGGACATCCCTTATCACCACAGCACTACCCTTTAAGTCTCCCCCATCTTCTCCCCACCCCGTTCCTGGCTCCCTCTGCAGCTGTCTCTCAGCTGCCTCCTGGAGCTTCTTTGTCTCTAACCATGGCCAACCACTTGTCTCCCCTCACTTCCCCCTAGGAGTTGCCTGCTCTGTCTCTATTCTTGTTGGCCCACTGGAACCTGTTGTCTCTGTTTCTCTTAGCCCCGGAGCCTACTGTAAGTTGTGGAGGTACAGCTGCTCTATGCCCTCCTGGGCCTCTATAATTTTGGAACCCTCCCTCTGACAGAGTTCCTGGCCACCATGGTTTCTCCACGCCTCTCTCATGTCTTCCTCACTCTGCTTCTGTGTTTCCTGTCTCTCGGCTTGCCCCTGGAAGAGATCTTCCCATTCAGAATCCGACTCAATGCCTCACCTGACTTCTCAAATCTCTTTCCTCCCCAGACTTAAAGATTCTGTTAGTGCCTCACTGTCTTACTGAAAATGACTTGACTTTAATACAAGCCAGATAATCAGTCTCAATGGTCAGAAAATGGCACACTCGATTTCCAAATTCTCACAGATTATAAGATCCTCTGCCTCAGTATAAGCAAGTGATCTGAAAATCCCTTTATCTTTAAGCCTTCTTTGCTCTCCACTTTCAAAAATCTCTTATCTCTACGCCTTCTCACTCTTTGCTCTGTTCCCTCCCCTGATCACTGGGATAATACTGAAAAGGTGTTTCATGCTGTTCTACTCTACTAAAAAGCTGGCTCTGGAGTTGAGTTATAGCCTACTCACTCCAGATGTAAGCATGCTTGTTCAAACATTTCTCCCAAAGCCTCCGTTCTGGGTCAGGAGAAGGAGAACAATACAGAGAAGCTCATGAAATGACACTGTATTTAAAAAAACCAGCTAAGAGGCAAATTATTCCCAATAGAGATTATTGCTACTTGTCTCGTATTTCTTTTTAAATTTTGTTTACTGTCTTTAAACACAGATGTTTTGCTCTGTGACTAGAGCCCCCCATATAGTTCTAAAAGATAAACTCCCTTTTATCTCAGGATTTGTAAAACCATTATATAAATTTGGTGTATCTCTCAGGATTTATAAATTCATTGGGTGTGGTTTAAAAGATCTGTAAACTCTAAGAAAACACTAGCTTAAAACTTGTAACAGAAATGGTTGATTTTGTGTGTGTGTGTGTGTGTGCGTGTGTGTGTATGTGTGTGTATATGTGTGTGTATGTGTGTGTATGTGTGTGTGTGTATATGTGTGTATATATGTGTGTATGTGTGTGTGTATGTGTGTGTGTATGTGTGTGTATATGTGTGTGTGTATGTGTGTGTATATGTGTGTGTATGTGTGTGTGTATGTGTGTGTGTGTGTGTGTGTGTGTGTTTGCTATAGTATGCTTGCATGTAACTTGGATTCAACTCCTGTTTAAGAAAGTACATTGTTTTAAAAAGGATATGTGCTTAATGGGCTCACCATGGAGTAAGTCACAACCACGTCGTTGGCTACCATCTTCCCTAAGGGTAAAGAGAGAACATGTCATGTGACTTCACTACCATCTTGGTTAAAGTGACCACTTGTTATAAACAAACTAAGGCAGCACCTATAACATTCCATAAAACTTCTCAATCCTCCTGAGCCTTCTGCTCATTGCGTCTCCCTTTTAGACTAAGGAGGCAACACCAGGGCTCCAATGTGGTTGCGTTGTTTTATTTCACCTACAATAAGGAGACAAGAGTATGCTTCCAAGATATTTGGTTTAGGATAGATTTCTGGATGATGGTTTTTTTTTTTCTTGTTTTTTTTTTTTTTTTGTCCCAAGGGTGAGAAGTTACAGATGAGGATAAAACAATAAACAAAGTTTAAGAAAGCTAGGACTTAAAAACATGTATCTGATGATTAGGATTTATAAATTTCTAAAGCTATAATGGTCTACTTTGGTTAACAAAAACTGACTTAAGGATATATGCATAATCACTTATGTCTTTGCTAACTCTTCAACACTAGGCTTCCATTATTTTTTTTTTTTGCATAAGGAACAATATATCTTCGATGAATAAGGCTTAAGAATTCCTCAAGTCTATTCAGATTAGCAGAAATGACTTAAAAATGTATGTTCAGCCACTTTGTCTTTGGTAACTCTATTAAGCCTTCGCTATTTGGATAAACCGAATCATACACGAAACAGTGATATTTGTAAAGGTATCCTATGAAAGGATCAGGAAATAAGGTTCCCAGCCTTTCTGTGGACTATATTTCTGGTTTAACATTTTATTTTAATCCCAAAGAATCTTCAATTCAAAACTTTAAGGCTCAAACTTAGCAGGAATAAAAATATGAAATCCCAACCTTACAAAAGCTACTAACTTGTCACAAGCTGTTAACGATAATTGAGATACTCAAGTTGATAGTCACCTTATAAGTGATCAAATTCTTTTTGCTCAGAACTATGTTTCTAGTCATGTAATTAATTTACAGGGACAAGGTTTAGCTTTCTATATATGTTGTCAAGGTTAAGTCTAAAACAAGTAATTTAAAACAAGCAAGGTGTATTTAAAATCAGGTATAGTTAAAACATTAGAGGATGGGCCTCAAATCCCTCAGAGAGATCTGCTGAATATGGTATTGAAGGTATCTAATGAAAAAGGTTCCCCATGCCAACTCCTGGTGGCAGGCCTAAGGTGTCCTCCAAAGCAGCTACGGCAGACCTCATCTGGAACTTGCTTCAAATGCAGCCACAATGGTCACTGAGCAGAATTACCCACCACCTCTATGCCTACCAGAACTCTACCCAAACTGGACAAGCACAATGTTGTGCGCTTTGAAGAGAGGCAGAACTGGAGATGCAAAGGCCATTGCTGTTCTTGCTCCTTGTGAAATGGTGAATGATATTGTCCACCAATAAAGCCAGTAATAAATGCAAGTGCCAGTGGACCTATGGCTTCTTTCTTTGAGAAACCCAACCACTGCTGTGATGCTCAGAGCTGCATCCTGGCTCAGGAAGAAAAGCAGTACCAGTAGAGTGAAGACCCACAACTGACTGACATGTCCTGCTGTGTTTACTCCCCATCACTGGGCTATTTGCTAATCTCTTGTGGTGGTTCATCTATGAGACTGGACGACTCCATGTTGAGTTACAGTTTTTCTGTGCTGTGTTTAACTTGGGCCAGGAACTTATTTTCTTTGGAATCTTAGGGTTGGGCAAACATTTAACCATCCTAGTTTTCAAAAGACGTCACTGCCGATGACGCATGTGTGGGCGCCACTGCAATGAGCAACGATACAGAGATGAGAGAGAAGAGAGGAAGAGAAGCAAAGAAGTTTGTATGCTATGAAGAGAGGCAGAAGTGGAGATCTGAGGTGGGGAGCCTGATGTGAGAAGCTTACATTGCCACCTGTGGTCATGATGATGTCCCTACTATGCTTCTGCCAAGGGCCACACCTGGGTCCTTGACCTTGCTTGTACCAATGTCCATGGCCCACATTACCTCCAGTGGCCATATGGACATCCCTGGTCTGGGCCACTGCTGGGGCCATGTTCATGTCCGAGGGCTAAGCAGAACTGGCCCCATCCCTTGCCTGGGCAGTGTGGGAGAACAGACCTGCACAGGGCCTGGATAGCCTAGCAGAGCTGGCCCTGGTGACATAGGTACAGATGAGCTGGCCCTGCTCCTCATCAGCCATAAAGTGGCAGGGTCATGAGAGAGATGACCCCTACCCATCGCTACTTTCGACAAGAGGGAGAACTGCCCCACCCCTTTACACACCAGCTGGAGCTCACCAGTGAACAGTCCCCATACCTCGCCTGGGCAGCACATTAGCACAATGCTCAGGTGGAGGGGGTGAGGGTGAGCTGGCCCCATGGGCATAAGAGCAAGAGAGCTGGCCCTGGTGGTACGGGTGCAAGAGACCAACTCAGCTTCCACCCAGGCCCAGATCCAGGGCTCTGAGTTAGCCCATCCCAACATCTACCTCATCTATGAACTGCTAGAGCCTGTGGAGGGGCTGGTCCTGCAGATCCAAAGCTGCAGGACCTCCATGACACAGGGCAACAACGAGATATGCAAGAGGACTCCCAGTGAGGATCCGGTCTAGATAGTGTAGCAGAAGCCAGAGGCCTCGAACAGGACCAAGGACTCCCTGCAATGAACATTTGCAAAAAAAAAAAGTGTTTGGACAAAAAGGTGTATGGTGGGACACACCGTGACATACTGCAGCTTCCATGGCGAGATGTGTTTTGTTTTGTGGGGGAAGTTGCAAGGGCCGAGGATGGCTGTGGAGGGACAGGGAGATGAGTGGGATTGAGGTGCATGATGGGAAATTCACAAAGAGTCCATCTTAAAAGCAAGTTTTAAAAATTGTCATAGTCTCGGGCTCACATTTTTAAATTTCCTTTGGCTGCCTTCTAGATACAGACTTAAAATTGCTCCTTGTGCTGAAAACACCCCTATCTATCTGTCTGTCCAGACCTCTAGATGAAAAGGAAAAATGTTCATGTTTCTATCCTAAAGCCATCCTTGGGTCCTCAAGGTCTTCATCCCCTTTGGGCTCTTCCCTGCCCGCCCCCCAAACTGTGTCTTATATCAAATGAGTGTTCACTTCCTACTATGTTGCTAGCTTTTAAGGGTTTGTTTTTACCATGCCGACTCAAAGGCATGCGTCTGCTCCAGTTGTTTGCAGACACTTGCTAACTGCTGTTTTCTACAGTGGAAGAGAACAGACAGTGGTTATGCTAAAACCCGCTGTCCCTAGTCTGCAGGTGTCCCCGCAGCAGATTCCTACTCAGCTCACAGGAATTCCCATCCAGGAGTCAATTGCATGGCCCCAATTGCTTCAAAGAGGCCTGCACCCTGTTAGCCTCAAGTGGTCTTGCGAAACTGGCCGAGCCCTCAACTTGCCCACCCAGTCCAGTCAAGTGATGAGCTGGCTTGCAAACCGTGGCCTCCAGGGACCAACTCCAAGGCTGTCCTTTGATCTCTTTTGAGCCTCTAGCTCCTCTGGCAACTCAGCCCTGCTGATCTCTTTCCCTTTTATAATAAATAATGCAACAGCGCTCGGTCTCTCCAGGATTTTTCAGGTGAAATTAATTACCTAGCCCGACTGCCAATAAGCCAGATGCCTCTGCTGGGTTTTCTTCTGGCCTCCTCCCATCACCCGCTGGTTTGAGCCCTTGCTTTGGACCAGCATTGCAGACTCCCATTTTTCTCAAGCTCCCAGTCAACAGGAAGCTGGAATGTTAGGTCTCAAGGAGTGCATCCATCTAGAAGTGAGCTCAAGCTGGACTGTAGAAGGAATTCTGGCAGTTGTGTAAAAGCCAGCTCTCCTTGGGAACTTGTGAAACAGGTTTTGTGTCTCAGAAGTCCCTCCCATCAGCTCCTCGGCCTACCCCATAATCCACGACTTGTCTACCCCACATTCTCTTGTGTTCTCTCAGGTTCTCTTCTCTCTTGCCTCTCTTTCGAACAGCCTTGGCCATGTCCAGTCTGTTTTTCTTTCTATGTGCTCTAGACTCCTCCAGGTGCTCTGGATATTTTCTCTCTCTTGCCTACAATAAAAACTTTTAACCTAATAGAATAGTCGTATAGTCAAAAGGCACTACGCCCCTTTGCATATACTTTCCACTCCCCAGTAGGATTCTCCTAGACCTCCCCAAAATAACAAGCTATTGCCAATCCTATTGACTACTCTCCAGAGCTTGACATTAAGACTATTCCTGAAGAGGTCACAGAACATGAAAAAAAAATCAAGCTGGAAGCTTCCTTCATTCTTGAGCTTGCAATTATAGGCATGTGCCAACACATTCAGCTCATATGGAATGTTATGCTAAAGATAACTCTAAAGAATCACTCAGTAAATTCTTGCTAGCTATAATACAAGGGCTGTTACTTTATTTCCACATCATCCTGCAGTCTCCTTAGTGTTAAACTACTTCATTAAGAAACCAGTAGAAGCTGGGTGTGGTGGTTCATCAGGAGGCAGAGGCAGGGTTGACCTCTGAGTTCCAGGCTAGCCTGGTCTACATGATGACTTGACAGCCAGCCAGGGCTCCACAGAGAAAACCTGTCTCAAAAACAAAACAAAACAAAACAAAACAAAACAAAACAAAACAAAAACCCAGGAGCATTCTCAGAGAATCATCTAACATCCCTATTTCTACCTTTTTCTCTCCCTCTCTCTCTCTCTCTCTCTCTCTCTCTCTCTTTCTCTCTCTCTTTCTCTCTCTCTCTCTTCCTCCTCCTCCTCCTCCTCCTCCTCCTCTTCCTCCTCCTCCTCCTTCTTCTTCTCCTTCTCCTTCTCCTTGATCTGATAAAAGAATATCACATTTAAAAAATCTAAAATAAGTAACTTCTTCCAGGAAACGCATACACACACACACACACACACACACACACCTCCCAACTCCCTTTGGGCATCCTTTTCATTAGCTCTCTACACAAAATTGAGACCCCCTCTGACCTTTCTTTTCAAAGTGTGAGTTAGAAGAAAAGAGACTTCTGATTTTTATGTGATTTAAATTCGAGTAAGTGTTTGAGCCAACTGCTTACGTTTAGAGAAGCTTAAAGGGACATTCGGGTGTTCATAATGCAAAAGATTTTAGAAGGCAAAACAAAATAAAGAAGCCATCCCCGTTAAAATTTCAGGCAATGTGTCTCAGACGTCAAATACCGCCTGCCTCCATCTCATTCACTAGCACTTACTTCAGAATCTCTAAAAATGAGGTTTGCCATGTGACTTCTGTTCCTGCTTCTTCTGGGGTGACCTCAAGCAGGCAAAGGAATGTTACCCCGCAGTGAGGCAAGAGTCTGCCCTGAATTAGTCAAACAGAGCCACCCTCCTGATAACCTCTGCCCCAGTTTCAGAATGTCTTTCACCTTTTCCTTCCTTGTTTTGACTCTTTAAAACAATCTGGATTGTGTGTTGGTAGTAATGGAGAGGGTGGAGAATGGCGAGTTGTCCGGGAGGATTTGTTCCTGGGCAAAGTCCAGCTTTTCTTGCAGTCACAGGTTGGGCAGAACTCGATCAGCAGACAAGTTCTCTCAGTGAGGAGAGGGGAAGAGACCTCCCAGGACAAAGGGCAGGAGAGCAGAGGTGAACAAGTTAGTCTTGTCTGGAAATTAAATGCCTCTTCCCCCCCCACACACACCCTTTCCATGTAATGTTGGGATTATTGTTGCGCTAATTATTAAGGGAAGAAATATAATGCTGCGGAAAGGGTAGAATTCAGTTATAATTATTTAAACATATATAAAGTTTTATAATATATATTTAAGACTTATTTATATATATTTGTGTGTGTGTGTGTGTGTGTGTGTGTGCAGGTGCCTGTGGAAGCCAGAAGAGAACTTGGTCCCCTGTCACAAGGTTGGGTTTGGAAGAGGGAACCTGGCTTGCAGAGGCAAATCTGGGAGACCAGAAGGAACGAATTCTCCTCTTCATTCATTCATTGAGCAGTCTTGGAAACAGTACAGAGGATTAGTTGAAATACTTTAGGCTGAAAGTGATGGCCCAGGGTGACCTAACGGAAGTCATCCTGCAGGAGGAAAAGCATCAGAACCCCTGGAGCTGGATTTATGGGTGCTTGTGAGCCACCTAATGAGGGTTTGGGGAAGAGCCTCCCAGTCCCCTGCAAACTCTGAGATGTCCGCCTTTGCAGCTGAAGAGTTTTATAACATACAACCTTTAGATATGTGCGTGTACCTTTATATATGTATGTGTAGATGGTTCCTGAGACATCTTGAAGAGCTTTCTATTTCCTCGATAGCAAGAAGATACATTTAAAAGATGCACAAATACATCTCAGTTCCTGCCAGGCAGATCTTAATTGCAAAGAGTCTCTCCAGAGAGATGGAATTTGCCCCACACAGCAGATGTCCTTCCAACAGGTTTGTTATATCAAGGCGCTTCAAATCCAACTGTAAAATAGACACTCACACGTGAACCGTCGTCTCCCTTGGTGGATGCTGGAACAGGACACAGAGTCTGTCATCAGTGCCTGGTCCCCTGTCACAAGGTTGGGTTTGGAAGAGGGAACCTGGCTTGCAGAGGCAAATCTGGGAGACCAGAAGAAACAAATTCTCCTCTTCATTCATTCATTGAGCAGTCTTGGAAACAGTACAGAGGATTAGTCAAAATACTTTAGGCTGAAAGTGATGGCCCAGGGTGACCTAACGGAGGTCATCCTGCGGGTTCCGAGCACATCCGAGAATCCCAGCTTTGTCACTTATCTAGAGGTATGAGCTGCACAAGATATTCTAGACGGTGTCTTAGTTTTCTAATATTCAAAATAATGGAAATAATCAATCTTGTGGGCTATGATCCTTGAATAGAAAGGGGCTCGAAGATAGCTCAATGGTACTGCACATGCTTAGCATGTTCTAGGCCTTGAGCTCAATGAGTAATACTGAATAATAACGATAATTCCACCGGTCACGGATGAATACAGAGGACATCCAGTCCACTCAGTTTGTTTCATACAATTCTCAACAGGATTCATCCTACCTGCAGAAGTCTGTCATTGTCACAGCATCTATAAGAAAGTAGCAAGCCCCCACCTCTGGTTCCTCAACTCTCTCTAGCAGACACCCCCCCCCCCCCCCCCCGACCCCCCCCCCGTCCCCCCCCCCCCCCCGTCTCTGGATTCCCAAGGAATGCCAGGTGTCATTCACATTGCCCCAAGGACTTTACAGACCTCACGTTTCCAGACTCTGGGATACCTGCTGCCCATCTGTCTGTCCATAACTCTCTTATCCAAATGGACAGGCAGCTCACCTCAGTTTCCTCCTTGAGCCCCAGACCTGAAGCCTATCTGGAAACCTTTGCAGACCACAGAAGTGTGCTTCTAGGATAATTCGAAATCCACTCAAGTTGAAAATTTACATTTAATGGGGTTTTATGTTTGTTTGTTTGTTTGTTTGTTTTCAAAATAGGTTTCTCTGTGTAGCCTTGGCTCTCCTGAAACTCACTCTGTAGACCAGGCTGGCTTTGAACTCAGAGATCCATCTGCCTCTGCCTCCCAAGTGCTGGGATTAAAGGTGTGTGCCGCCGACACCCAGTGCTTAAAGATTCCTTAAAATGACTGCAACACTGCAAACCACTGTGTTTACAAAACAGGAAGGTTAGTGCCATAGTTCCACAGAAAATAAAACATCCCAGTATGAACATCATTCCAAAGAAGAACTGGCTGCCCATCCTTCTTGGGGACTCTTAGGCAGGTCCTGCATAGACTAGGGGAACAGGCTACAAGGGGCTCCAACCTCACTTCTTGGCCAGTAAGTGAACGTTAAAATTCCAATTTTGTTTAAGTAACCTGAGTCGGGTTTTAAGACTTGCTGGGCGTGGTTAGTCTATTCTATCCCGCTTCTCACCATCACCAGTTGGGGGTTATTTGGCACCAAAGGAATCCATTATAATTCAAACGCTGGGTCAGGAGTGGCAGCTGGAGGTGTTTGACAGGTGTTTCGTATGGGAGGTGACGGAGCTGCAGTCATCCTTTGTGGTCCCTGATCGGCTTTCTGGTAGGGTCAGGGGACAAAGCAGAAGAGTCAGTCAGAGCTATTGGCAAAGGTTGCAGATCTAGCAGTCGGTCAGAGTTAAAGCCTGCACACCAGTTTGGGAACATCTCGTTTTCCTTCAGAAAAACAAACCCTATTCAACTCCCTCCTTTCTCAGGGGCCTGAGGTTCTACGGAGGGAAATGGGGTTCCCACTCTTTCTCTAACTCTCACATGGATTGTTTCTCTATCGACTGTTGAATCAATACAGCAGACGTCTGACACCGGATTTCTCCATGTGCCAAGCAGTACTTATGTGAGTACCAGCTGGCTGTCTTCTAATCCAGTTTGGCTCTGACTCTGTCTTCTTCAAGATCATGTCAAGCCTCGTAGTTTGAAGACTTAGTCCCCAAAGCTGCTGTCCCCCTCACCTCCCAGATGCCAGTTGTAAGTCCCACTGTGTGTCTGGCTCACTGGCTACAACTTGAATTCCCACAACTCCTCCTCAGGTTCGGTTCATTTGCTCAGGACTCAGAGAAGCATTTACATTATTGTTTTATTGTAATTAATATGTAAGAAATGCAGAGAAACAGGCATTAGGCAGGAAAGTGGATTTTGAGTATTTTCTGAGGTTTCTGTTTCTAAGAACCTCCATGTGGTATGTTCAGTGACATGAAAACTCCCTGAACCCAGTCCTTTTGGATTTTGATGAAGCCTCTGTTTCATAGACAGGATTGCTAATAGGGAAATTCAGCTCTCAAGACTCAACTGCAAAAGGAGAAATTTACATGTAAATAAAGAAAATACCTAATTTAAAAAAATAAAGAAATAAAAGGTGAATGAACTAAAAAAAAAAAAAAAAAAAGACTCAAGTGCTTGGGCATTCTTCCTGATTGTATGCATGTGTACAGCCTCCTCTTTTCCGGGTATGGTTAAGCTCCCTGAGGGAGATTGGAGATGAGAGGGTGTCTTTATGGGCATTGCCAAGACAGAGAGGCAGGGAAAGATTGCAATATGTTTTTACTTTCTGTGAGTCACCTGGAGGAAGTGAAATTCTAGTCTGTATAGTCTGCCTTGGAGAGAATGTTAGGAACCAGGAACCACGGACAAAGGCCAGGAAACATGAGCATCACAGAGGGGCTTCCACGCTGGCTGATATTGTTACTGCTTATCCTCTCCTGCTCAAAATTCTTATGTCCGCGTCCAGGACTATCAGTTATTATTTTTTGCAATCACCCTCTAATCACACCAAGACTTTTTTTATTCAGAAGGTCAGACATTTTCATAAAAGTGTTAGAGATCTGGGAAGGTCTCTGTATCTGCCTGTGTGGGCCACAGGAGGATTCTTTGGTGAGTGTATGCTCAGCCAAGTGACAATTACCCTTAGGATCTAGAACAATGGGAAACTAACTAGAGAAAGCAGGTGGCCGAATTCAAACTCAGCTTTAATTTCCCAGGCTGCCTGTCTTGGCTACCACCATGGACAGTATCAACCCGCTGGTGTAGAGTTGCCATGGGAGCAGGGGAGGAAGACGCCTTGTGTCTAGGAAGAGTCAGAGAGAAACCTCAAGTTTCAAGTCTATGCAGCCTCCCACCCCTTTTGTCCTGATGATTATCCAGAAGAAACTAGTCATGAGGTGGTGTCTTAAGGATTACTGTGCAGACAATGAGCAAGAGAGCTTCATGAATCCAGTTTTGAGATCATCCCATTACTCAATACTTCAGATGCCCGTCGATAGAAGTATCTGTTTGTTCCTTCATTTGTTCGTTTGTTCCTTCATTTGTTCGTTTATTCGGGACAGGGTCTCACATACCCCCTGGACAGCCTCAAACTCTCTAAGCATGGCCTTGAACTTCTTCAGGTCCTTATCATCTCGTTTCCCAAGTGCTAGGATGGCAGGCACAGGCAGAGCTCAGTTTTTTGTAATGTTAAGGACTGAACCCAGGGCTGGAGAGATGGTTCAGCAGTTAAGAGCACTGACAGCTCTTCCAGAGGTCCTGAGTTCAATTCCCAGCAACCACATGGTGGCTCCCAACCATCTGTAATGGGATCAATGCCCTCTTCTGGAGTACTTGAAGACAGCGACAGTGTTCTCGCATAAATAATAAAATAAATTTTAAAAAAAATTAAAAAGAAAAAAAAGGACTGGTGTGGTGCTTGCTGAGCATATTCTCTACCAACTGAGTTTCCATCTTGACCCTCAGAGGAAGTATTTGGTGAATGGGAAGGGACATTGAATATCTGTGCTATCCATAACTGAGGAGAGAGTAGAGGAAGAAGGAGGTGTGGAATCAACAGAGGAGGAGAGGGCTTCTCTCACTGGCAGGGATTTACTTGTCACTTCGCACCACGTGACAGTCGATCATGGGCCAACCCTGTGGTGCCACAGTTCTTCAGGCCAGCTAATCCCTTTACTCTCCATGTCCAGGTTCTCTTACTTCAGCCTTGGGGACCCTTTGGACTCAAAGCCATAGCACCGTTGGCTATGCAGCCTTTTCCTGACTTAGGCTGAGCTCACACCACTGCCAAACCTCTTACAGAGTCTACTTTAATCTGGTCTAGTATCAAAATACCATACATAGTTTCACCATAAGCTCCCCAAGGCTTAGAAGCTGGCCACAAGAATTTGCTAGAATTCTTTGGGTCTATTTCTCATTCTCCTATGAGGTTTGTTTGTTCTGGTACTGTGAACCCAATCCCAGGAAGGACAGAGCTCAAAGGTTACTCCTGTGTGGCCTTTGACAAGACTCTGTGTCGCAGAATGTCTCCCAAGAGTTAAAGCTCTGTATCAGCCGCAAAGACCTAGAAAGCCCCGAGGCAGTTTACTTTTGTCTCATCGGCAGGTTGGTGATGCCAGACTGTAGGTGTGATTGAGCCACATCATGGCCCAGTTTCTAAAAAGTACCAAATCTCCTTCCCACCTGGATGGAGATTTGCTATTTGCTGGATAGTCCATTTGCTATGGTGGAGCAGACCAAAAATTCCACCTCTAGATTAGAGAGGAGGGCCAGTGACACCCAAAGTCCTATCCAGGCAGCTGACTTGGAATTCACTTCAACAGTAAACCGGTAAGTCTTTAGTTCACTCTTACAACTGAAAGAGGAGGGAGGAGAGGAAGAGGGAGAGCAGGAGGAAGAAGGCCTTCAGGAACTGGGTGTGCTCAGTTAGTAGGGAGCTTATTCATTCTGCACGAAGCCCTGGGTTGAATCCCCTGAGAGAGCAGTCCAGCAGTCTCAGCAGTCAGAAGGTAGAAGCAGACAAGAGGATCCAAAGTTCAAGGTCATAAATTCAAGGTCAGTTTGGGCACTTGGTACTTTATCTCAAAAAGGAAAAATTTAAAAACATAAAAGAAAAAAAAAAGAATCGATGCTATCTTGATCATAAATTTTGGTTAACATGTCCACTTCTGATTCCCAGGGGCTCCTGACTAAACCTGCAAAATGACCAAGGGGCCTTCATTCTTCCTTCCTGTGTACCATCTACCTATATCCGCTCTTGGTTACAGTTCCTTGACAAGAATGTTGAAGAGTCCTGAGATTTTTGCCTTACTTATAATTTAAGTTAGCTGGCCATGGCTTCGGGCTGGCAGCAGAAGGCACGAGACTCCTGGTCATAGACAAAGGTCTTCATTATTCCTCACGACTGCAGTGGGCATATCTTGGGACTTGTACTTATTTCCTAAGCTTTAACTCCCATAATGCACCAAAAGAAGCACCAGATATCACCAGACACCATGGTCAGGGTTACAAGAGAAAAACCCTGAGCTTAGGGACCGAAACCTTTCATCATAGACAGCAAGCTAGCATGTCCACTTACCCTACTGAGAGGTATCAATTCTGTCCTTTGGAGTTCTTTGTCATACAAATATCCTTAAAGCAGCAGTTAACAACAATGGCAGTTATAAAAGACTGCTTCACAAAGCGAGGTGGATTAATTTAAAAGACAATTATAAGTTTGAAAGGCCAGACATAAAAGACTTAACATAATTTATGATCATATTTATATGAAATCTGAAAAATGGTAAATTATAGTGACAAAAAAATAGATTGGGTTTTTCCAGGTCTGAGGGAATGGCATTGACTTCTCATGACTGCAAGAAAACTTTGGGAAGTTGACCATTTTTCATGTTTTAATTAAGTGGTGGAGTGTATTGGGGTTAAACTTATACAGAGAGAGTATATAGGGCCATTTTAACTAAGTACATGTATAAGTGGTATTAATTATACTAAGACTGTTGTATAACCAACACCCATTTCTAAAACCCTTTCATCATACCAAACAGAAATCACATACGCATTAAGCAATAACTCCTTGCTCTCATAGGTGACTACTACTGCTTATCAATTATAGCTAAATGCAGATGATTTGTTTTGTTTTGTTTTGTTTTGTCTTGTTTTTTCGAGACAGGGTTTGTCTGTGTAGCCCTGGCTGTCCTGGAACTCACTCTGTAGACCAGGCTGGCCTCAAACTCAGAAATCCGCCTGCCTCTGCCTCCCAAGTGCTAGGATTAAAGGTGTGCGCCACCACCGCCCGGCATGAGGAAGTGCAGTTTAAAAAAGTCATCTGCGCAGGGCACTTGGGAGGCAGAGGCAGGGGGATTTCTGAGTTCGAGGCCAGCCTGGTCTACAGAATGAGTTCCAGGACAGCCAGGGCTACACAGACAAACCCTGTCTCGAAAAAACAAAACAAAACAAAACAAAAACAAAAAAAATTAAAATGCACTTCCTCTGTGCAGTCCCTGTGATAAAGGGCCTCTCTTAGGCTCAGGTGTTTTTTAAATTTTTGTATAATCTCCTTGGGAGTTATCCCTGTTTCTGTACCAGCTTGTCTTGGTCATTGACAGTCACTTTCCTTTCCCAGAATGTCCACAGACTACCCACGAATGTTTCCTCAGGTTGTTTGAAATTTTATTCCACGACACACACCCTTACAGTGTCACAGTCTTTTCCTCTCTCCAGATAGTCATGTCTCAGTAAGTCTTTTAACCTAGCTAAACCTACCAGCATCTACCTTTGAATATGTACAGAGCACAGACGACAGACAGACAGACAGACATACAGACAGACATGCACACACATGTACACATATGAGAGAGAAGCATGTACATGCCATAAGCACATCTCTTCTCCCTTCAACAGTGTGACACAGTCTGTATTGTGTCTTATTCTCATGGGTGTTTTTTTTTTTTTTTTGACCTGTTCCCTCCTTAATAGCTAGACGTCATACTTATATTTGTAAATGACAGACTTCCCGGCCAAAGAAAAACGTGTCTTCATTTCAAAACAGGCCATAGCTTTCATGAGTCTGAGGCCAGTTGGGACTTTATAGCGAGATTCCCATTGGAAGTCGTGGGGCGAAAAGGAAGGAAGAAGGGAAGGAGGGAGGAAGGAAGGAGGAGAGAGAAGGGGAGAGGTAGAACAGGGGAGGGAGAGGGGGGAAGGGAAAACCACTTTGTGTGCCATTCTTTCTGACGTTCCGTTAATGGCGCACTGCCAAGGCCCAAACATCCTCCATGCTGCCTCCTGCCTGCTGCACATCTGCAACTCAAAATCTGAGAAGCTCAGGGTAGGAAGTAAAAACGGATCTGTCCTTTTGGACACCCCCCCCCCCAATCCCTCCTTTCCCAAAGGCACAAAACCAATGCTTCCTCCCCTACTCTCCATTACAGTAAGGAGATGGTCGTAGTTCAAAGCAAAACCTTTCTTTCACAGGGATTCTGTGAAACCCATTGTGCAGGGTATGGTTAAGGGAGTGGCTATTTAGAACTCACTTCTCATACTGAAGCCTGAGGTGACAACGTCTGAAAGCAGGAGGTTAAGGAAAGAAAAGAATATTCTTGATCAAAGGAGCATAAAGACTAGACCTGCAGCAGATGAGAGAGCTCCAAGGAAGCTGGACGCCTGTCTGCCCACTCTGAACACCTTCATTGAACCTGTAGTGCTGACCCCTCCACCAGGCAGTTCAGAGACTTAAAAGGCAATAGGAACACTATCCCTACAAGTAGGCTCCCTCTTCAGTGTTCAATATTCTAGTATTTAAGATCAAAAACCAATTTAGGAAGAGACTGGACAGGCAGGAAGATTAATCCATAGTACAGAAGTTAGAAGAAGGTTAGAAGAAACTCCCTCTAAGGTCTAAAGACAGGGGCAATGTTAATAATAAGGGTTGGAGAGATGGCTGAGCAGTTAAGAACACTGGTTGCTCTTCCAGAGGACCAGAGTTCAATTCTCAGCACTCATATGATAACCAACAACCATCTCTAACTCCAGTTTAGAAAAATTGATGCCCTCATCTGGCCTCTGTGGGCATCAGGCACATACCTGTTGTACAGATACACAAGCAGGCAAAATACCCATACGTATGTGCTGTGGTTTGAATAGGTATGGCCTCCATAGACCCATGTGTTTAAATACTTGGCTCATAGGGAGTGGTGCTATTTGGAAGTGTGGCCTTGTTGGAGTAGGTGTGCCCTTGCTGGAGGAAGTGTGTTAAGCCAGGCTTTGAAGTCTCCCATGCTCAAGCTCTACCTAGTGTGGTATACAGTCTCCTTCTGTTGTCTTCAGATGTAGACCTCTCAGCTCCTTCTCCAGCACCATGTCTGCCTGCATGCCACCATGCTTCCTGCCATGAAAATAATGGACTAAACCTCTGAAACTGTAAGCCAGCTCCAATTAAATGTTTTTTTTTATGTAAGAGTTGCTTTGTTCATGGCTTCTCCTCACAGCAATGAAACCCTAACTAAGACAATATGAAATAAAAATTTTAGACTAAATAATAATAATAATAATAATAATAATAATAATAATAACAATAACAATAACAATATCTCTATGAGGTTTTACAATGAAATAAAGTCCTCAGCACACTTCTGGAAAAGTCACAGCATCTTGGAACAAAACCGTTATGTGTAATCAATAAACTGTGGTTTTCACCACATTGTCATCTCTACTTCCAGGTAGAGGTGAATTTAAGAGAAAGGGACGAGGCCTAGAATTCTAGCACATAGAAGCAGTGGCACCATCTGAGGTCCACAGAAGAATGGAAAGCCAAGGAAGGCACAGTTAATATTGAAAAAACAGCTCCTGACATATCACCCAAGAACACAAGACAAAGCCTTTGCAAATCCTTACAGAGACTGTGACCTCTCAGGAGAAGCTAGTATTTGAACCACAAATGGATCAGGGCCAGACACTTTACTCCACCCCAAACAGGATGGAAGAGGCAATTGCCATATGTGTGTCAAAGATCAAGGCCACATTATCCAGAGCATGATCTTGAGTAAGCACATAAAGAGCACACTACCAAATCTCTATTACATGAAGCTCAATAAGCTGGGGGAAATGTCCCCACAGCTGATTAACAAAGACAGTAAATAATAATAGTAAATGAGAATAATGTGAAAAGGATCGTTTACCTCCAAGTGGAATGTACCGATGAGGGTCTATGTATAAAAGGGCTGGTTGAGTGTGTGTGATTTAAGGAAAATGAAAGATATAATTCAGTTAGCTGGGGCTATATGCAGCTCAGATTACAACTTCTAGCCCTAAAACAACAATTAGGAGGCTACAGGGGCCGTGAGCAGGTTAGGTCAGGAGAGCAATAGACTTCATTCTAAAGAGAGTCGGTCATAGGTCATAGGCAGTCACACAGGGAGTAACTTGGGGCAACAAATACTTTGAACTTTCCTTCCCTCTCTAATCTCTGTCAAACTTTCCCCTGGTTGAACCCTAATTGGAGCCAAAGGACATAGATGCCAGGCTGTTGAAACCCACAGAGATCGCACTGGCAGGGCGAGAGTTAGGTGGAGAAAGGAGTGGCTATGAAGTACAGTCAGAGTGTACGCCACACCAGGGAAGGATAACCTGAATGTGTGAATCACAGAGGAGTGGATGCCAACAGGCCTAATGGCCGTCAGGACTGACGCCATCTCTTCAGTTCATTAAGGCTGAAATTCTAAATTGAGCCCCAGATTTAAGGATCTGCCTGGAGAAAGGCTTGAGTCTACCTGTCCTACTACACAGTTATCTGGAGATCTTCATCAGGCCTTGCTCCCATTGTTACCAAACTTGAGGTCACAGTGTGAACCCCAAGAAGCCAAGTTTGATCACCTGTTCTTGAGCAACCCACTAAAACAGCCAAGTTAGTAGCAAAAAAGCAGAAAAAGAACTATTCAGTGTGGTCACACTTGGAAGAAGGACAAAGAGATGCAATGACCCCCTCCCCCTAAAAAGTCCTGAGGTGAGGTTGGAACTATAGAGGGCTGGACTATGCACATCTGAGCAGTCCAAATAAATGTGTGATCCCATCCACCATTGACCCGCCAATGTCTGGGCTTCAGTCTCATCCCATAACAAGTTGTAAATGGCTTTCCTGGAAAACAAGTTGCCCAACTCTGGCGGGGCATCTTTTTCTTCTCTTGGCATGAAGGTCCTAGGGAATTTCTACTTCTCAGGGGATCCAGTGTTTAAATAGTCTGACAAGCGGATAGCGAGATCCACGTCTCTAGAATACCTTCATCTCAGGACAGGATGGTCACATCATCATCTGTAATAGGGTAATAATGATGCTGCATTGTTTACCACACAGTTGGTAGTTAGACTTGAAACAGTGGAGCCTAAAAAGGATGCAGATTAAAGTCTCATGCAAGAGCCCACTTTATTTAGAGCATCAGATAACTTATACTCTGAGGGAAGAGCCACAGGAGTAAAGTATACAATCACAAGGACAAGCTACACACGGTAAAACAACAACAACAATAACAACAACAAAACAACAACCACCACAAAGCTGTGTTTTTCCTTAGAAGCATATAAACAAGTAAGAGCTAACTGTAGTGAATAATCACAGGTGAGCTCATTCCTATCTGCTACACCTGGGAGGGCCATGAAACCAGATCCCAAGAACAATTCTTGTGTTTTTGAAGGTTTCTCACACTCAGACTTCTTCTCCACTCACAACTCCATTCTTGGACCGTCTTCTGACACAAGGATCAAATGAAAAAAAAGGTACAGAAAAACCCAGTGGCCACGCTCAGCGTAGAGTAAATAAGACACATTGTCTACCTTTTTGTCCCAAATTGGGAAATAATAAAGATATATAGTGCTGGACTGGAGAGATGGCTCCAGGGTTAAGACCATTGGCTGCTCCTCCAGAGGCCCTGGGCTCAATTCCCAGTACACACACATGGCAGCTCACATCATGTGTAACTCCAGTTCGGGGGTGTCCAGCACCCTCATACAGACATATACGCATCAAAAGACCAATGTACATAAAACAAAAATAAATTAAGTATTCTTTTAAAAAAATTTATAATGCTTAGTACTGTCAAGATTAATGAGCAAAAGATACAAATTTTACTTTTCTTTTTGCTGGGAATTGAACCCAGAGGTGCCCAAATGCTAAATATGTGCTCTACCAGTGATATCCCTCTGTCACTCATGTACATTTTATTTTATTATTTTATGTACATTGGTATTCTGCTTGCATGCCCATGTGAGAATGTCAGATCCCCTGGAACTGGAATTACAGACAGTTGTGAGCTGTCATGTGAGTGCTGGGAATTGAACCCGGGGCCTTTAGAAGAGCAGCCAGTATTCTTAACATCTGAGATGGCTCTCCAGCCCTGAAGCATATTCTAATGAGAGTAAAATCAGTATACAATTTGGGGTGGGGGAATAATTTTGCTATATTTAATTATAACTTAAAATAGGAGTAAATAGGGGCTGGAGAGATGGTTCAGTGGTTAAGAGAACTGATTGCTCTTCCAGACATATGACAAAAAGTTACAGCAGAAATATGTCTTTCCATTAAGATTAGTATCTTACTAAACATTCACTATCTTGCTTCTAGACCCATAAGTTCATTATAAGTTCAAAGCAATATTTTTTTAAAGATTTATTTATTATTATACATAAATACACTTTAGGTGTCTTCAGACACATCTGAAGAGGGCATCAGATCTCATTACGGGTGGTTGTGAGCCACCATGTGGTTGCTGGGATTTGAACTCAGGACCTTCGGAAGAGCAGTCAGTGCTCTTAACCGCTGAGGCATCTCGCGAGCCCCTCAAAGCAATAATTTTTATGTCACGAGTCAGCATGGTTTTGTCAATAGACTTTCATTTGCCTAGGCTTTGTATAGATAAACCAGTAAATATTTTCTGTCCTTTCACCTACAATAAATTGTCCACTCCCAATTTATGATATTTAGTTACCAGATAGTGGTCTCACAGCTAACCTAGAAGGAATGTTTTTCCTGATAGTAAATTTATTCCAAGCCTGCTTTCTTATCCTAATGCAATTAGCCTGTGACACATGAAGATTTACAGAGCCCTATTTGCAGCTTATAGAGGGCTCGAAATTCCTTGTATAAATTTAGGAATTTTATAAAATCATTATTAGGAATTATAAAATCATCAGCTTGTCTATACAGCACTACTACGTGAAAGTACATCTTCATGTTAATCTGAAGAAAATTTCCCCTATAGGGTGGGCTAATCCCCAGTAATCATTAGGCTAAGTAATAGTGACAAGAAAAGGGATATCAGCTTCAAGAAGCAACCCTGGGATGAAGTCTCTTGGGACCCTGCCTCAGAGCTCACCCACTGCAGGCCATGTAAAATGGTGGGCCATCTCCAGAAAAGCCACTTGCCTTCAGCCTTTCTTTCTGACAATAGCCTTTTTCAGGGCTGTAGACCTACCGTTGACTAACACAGCCTTTTGCAGGATAGTAGATCTACTGTTGACTAAGGCTGTAATCTCATGGGAAAAGCTGATGGGGTGGGGGGAGCTGGAGTGGGCATCCACTCTTCCTGTTGGAATAGTAAAATCAAGCATTTAGACTTTGGATCAATAAAAGTAAAAACCATAAAAACAATGGTAAGGCTCTGCATTGATCCTAGCCCTTGCAGGCTTTCCTTCTGGAAGGTTCTCTTCTTCTTTGGAGAAGAAACATGATTTGGGGGTGAAGGCCAAGCTGACTGCAATTTTACCCCTTCCTTGCTTCATTCTTTGTGAGTGTGTTTCCATTTTATATTTTAGGTAAAAGAGTTGGCATCTAAGTTTTTATTGTATCAACTCTTATTTCAATTTACACATCAGCCAAACTCCTTCGAATCTGCAAAACCTCAAGTTTCATTGTCACGACCCTCCTAATCTTGTTTTCTTCATGAACCTAAGCGCTCTCTTTTTTCATTTTCCCCTCAAATAAGACTTCCCATCCTCTATCACTCCAACCCTCTAAAGTACTCAGGTGGTTCTCTATAAGCATGTGGTGAATGAATTTACTTCTTCAAGAGTGAACAAATACGGGTCTCTCTGGGCTGGTGTCCTGAGCAGACCTTGGGCGCAAGCTCTGCAGCCAGTCCCACAACACCCAGAGGAAGCTCCACTCCCAGACGCTCTGACACTCTCAGGATCAGAGGTGAGGAGGATCCAACATCTGTCCCAACACAGGGAGTAACTGGGACCTGCAGGACCAGGCACACAGGAACTCTGCCAGCAGAGTGGCTCAGGCTACTTCTGGTCTCTCTGGGCGGCTGCCCTGACCAGATCTTGGGCCCAGGTTCCACAGCCAGTCCCACAACACACAGAGGAAGCTGCTGCACTCCTAGGTGCTCTAACAGGTCACAGGATCCCAGAATCACAGGGTCACAGAGGCTGCCTGACTCTGAGGAGTTCTGATACAACCAGGATCACAGGAAAGACTGACTCCAGTCAGAATTAGCAAGGACAGGTAGCACTAGAGATAACCAGATGGCAGGGGGCAAGCTTAAGAAAATAAACAACACAAACCAAGGTTACTTGGCATCATGAGAACCCAATTCTCCCACCATAGCAAGTCCTGGACACACCATCACACTGGAAATGCAAGATTCAGATCTAACATCACTTATCATGATGATGATACAAGACCTTAAGAAAGACATAAATAGCACCCTCAAAGAAATACAGGAGAACACAGGTAAAAAGCTAGAAGCTCTTAAAGAGGAAACACAAAAATCTCTTAAAGAACTACAGGAAAACACAATCAAATAGGTGAAGGAAATGAGCAAAACCATCCAGAATCTAAAAATGGAAATAGAAACAATAAAGAAATCAGAAAGAGAGACAACCCTGGAGATAGAAAACGTAGGAAAGAAATCAGGAGTCATAGATGCAAGCATCTCCAACAGAATACAAGAGATAGAAGAGAGAATCTCAGGGGCAGAAGACACCATAGAAAACATTGACACAACAGTCAAAAAAATGCAAAAAGCAAAAAGCTCCTAACCCAAAAATCCAGGAAATCCAGGACGCAATGAGAAGACCAAACCTAAGGATAATAGGTATAGAAGAGAGTGAAGACTCCCAATGTAATGGGCCAGTAAATATCTTTAACAAAATTGTAGAAGAAAACTTCCGGGCTGGCGAGATGGCTCAGTGGGTAAGAGCGCTGACTGCTCTTCCGAAGGTCCTGAGTTCGGATCCCAGCAACCACATAGTGGCTCACAACCATCCATAATGAGATCTGACGCCCTCTTCTGGTGTATCTGAAGACAGCTATAATCAATTACGCCGGAGCAAGCCAGGCCAGAACGAGCCAGGCTGGAGTGAGCTGGGCCGGCAGAGGTCCTGAGTTCAATTCCCAACAGCCACACACATGATAGCTCATGGCCATTTGTACAGTGACAGTGTATTCATACACATAAAATAAATAAAATAAATCTTAAAAAAAAAGAAAGAAAGAAAACTTCCCTAATCTAAAGAAAGAGATGCCCATTGAACATACAAGAAGCCCACACAACTCCAAATAGACTGGACCAGAAAAGAAATTCCTCCTGTCACATAATAATAAAAATACCAAATGCACTAAACAAAGAAAGAATTTTAAAAGCAGTAAGGGAAAAAGGCAAGTAACATATAAAGGCAGGCCTATCAGAATTACAGTGGACTTCTCACCAGAGACTATGAAAGCTAGAAGATCCTGGGCAGATGTCATACAGACCCTACAAGAACACAAATGCCAGCCCAGGCTACTATACCCAGCAAAACTCTCAATTACCATAGGTGGATAAAACAAGATATTCCATGACAAAACCAAATTTACACACTATCTTTCCACAAATCCAGCCCTATAAAGGATAATAGATGGAAAACATCAACATAAGGAGCAAAACTACACCCTAGAAGAAGCAAGAAAGTAATCTTTCAACAAATCTAATTCCACCTCTTACAACAAAAACAATGACAATTACCTTTTCTTAATATCTTAATATGAAAATTAATATTACCAACATATCCTAGGCGATTGAAATCCAAAAATATGAGGAATCAGAAATTTGTTGATTGTCATCCAATGGTCTCTCTAATTTGGTAATTGGAGAAATAGGTCCAATATTGTACAATCTATATATACTTTCAGCCTGTTTGTGACAGTGTCTTGTTGTGTACAACATAAGGGTCTTGAAATCTTGCTTCTCCTATCTCAGCCTCTCTATTAGTAGTACTGTTTATTTCATGTTATTACACAATACTATGGTTTTCAGAATAGCTTATATATTTTAAATGTATTTATATACCCAAGGGAGACATAGACAATTAACTTGGGAGGTGGCTTGTAGGAAAGAGAACAGCAAAGAGTGAGACTGAATGTTTTGCTTGACATTTGTAGCTCTTGTATCAAGTTTGAAGAAGAGGACTTTATAAGTTACTATTTCTCTGAGATGAAGGCTTTTCCAAATTATTCAGAGCCAATGAACCAGATTCTTACCCACACCTAATGTCTGTGCCACCCTCCAAGCAGAACCATTGTTCATTGAAACAGTTGGTGAATGACTTTATGGATAGATCATCTTAATACACACACCATTTCCTAAATGAATGTAACCTGTTCTCTGTGGGCTGAGAATAAAGTCACTCACTCAAGTCAAGTAGCTTTGACCATAGCAGGAAGTCTGTATCCAAAAATCGTGCCTACAATTCATTCCTTGGCGCAGCAGAACTGTCAACAGCTAGGATGGAGGTAAAATCCTTAGGTGATGTGAGGGTCATTGAAGTATAGCCTTATTACAATGAAATCCAAGGTCTAAAAATTGTTCTTATTTTGGGCTTGTACCACAGAAAGAGCCAAGATTTTAAACTCCACTAAATACAAAACAAACAAACATAAAGACTTTATATATTTATGTTCATTTAAGAAAATACTAGCAGTGATGTATTATTTTGAAATACACAGTTCATATGTTTGGAGTTATTTAAAATCTATATTGAGAAAAATGTATTTTCACTATTGCTATAGATGAGCATCTACATAAGACTTAAATTGATTGTTGTTTTATATCAAACTACTTTTATAACATTCATTTTTATTGTTATAATATTTTATAAATTTTAAGGAATATGACAAAAAAGATATTGTAGGTATTGAAGGGGATCTCTGGGAGGAGTTGGGGTACAAAAGGGAAACAAGAATGTGATTTAATTCTATGTACTTAAAATATGTTTTTAAATGTTAACAAATTCAGATAAATTGAAATCATGTAACTTTTCTCATCATAATGCAATAAAAGTTAAAAAAAAAAAAAGTGAACAAATATTATAATTGGTGACTGACCTTAAAATGTTACCAGCCCAGAGTAGCACCCTAAGGACACAGTGTCAGCGAAACACTCTAGATTGCACAAGAGAAAATCCAGCCTCGTGCTTACCCTAAACAAGTTCACCAAAGAGTCCAAAGTTCTGAAGATCCAGGAGGATTAGGAGGAGGTGCGCTCTGTGGTCAGGGCTGTGGCCGTATTGGAGTGTGGAGCTCTTGGCTCACCTTTGCCCTAGTCCTCAGGCAGATTTTTTTTTTCTATTCACATGCCGTCGTGCGCCTTTACCAGGGTCTGCTTCTCAGCTTCCCGAGCCTTGTAAGTCTTACTAGGTTTCCGAGTCTTACAAGATCCCCCCCTCAGCTTAGGTAATGTTTCAGTGAGGAGGAAATAGCTACAAGACTTAGCCTCCATCACTCATTTAGGTGATGTTTAGTGAGCATCAACCGTGTGCCAGGCATCCTCAGGGCCCTGGGAAAACAGTACAAAATGAAATAAGCAAAATCCTCCCTCTCTGGGACCCAAAATACAGACTCGGAACTGCCAAGTAGGGTAAGCCACTGACAGTAATTCCAGCTTATTAGTCTATGGCATTAGTCTAAGATTGTTAGCATCCTTTCAGGAGCAGTAACCCTGGTTCAGTCTCTGGCACAGTGCACAAGCATTCACACACACACACACATACACACACACCACATATACACAGAGAGAGATACAGACACACAAACACGTTCACAACACACTCTCAGACACACACACACTCACACCCTTACACACACACATACCACACACGGAGACACACACGAATACTTTCGTGCACATACACACACCACATACATTCTCTCTCTCAGACACATACCACACACAAACACACACACATCACACACACCACACATATGCTTACCCCCCCCCTCTCTCTCTCTCTCTCTCTCACACACACACACACACACACACACACACACACACGCACAGAGTGCAAATGATAATGAACCGGGAAGGAATGATGGAGCCAAGAAAGTGAAGCCTTTGGGATGGGCACTAAGTAAGGCCTGAGGACCTAAGAAGGAGGTACATTCCAGATCCAAGGACATGGAAGAGAGTGAGAGACAGTAAGAAGTGAGAACTGAGACGGTGGGCCTAAGAAGCCCTGGAAGAGACAGAAACTGGAGGAGACTTTTGGAGAGTTGCCAAAAGGCTCTCTGCAGATTCTGGAGAGCCATAGACTGAATAGTGATCAAGGTAATAGAAGGAGAAAGGAGGGCTGGATAGGACAGAGAAGATGGAGATAGAATCGATGTTGGGCAGAGCTGCAGAGCCAGAGCATGAAGTAGATATGAGCGTGCCGAGGTGGCTGTGTGTGATGGTGCTGAGGTGGAGGCTGTGTGTGATGGTGCTGAGGTGGAGGCTGTGTGTGATGGTGCTGAGGTGGAGGCTGTGTGTGATGGTGCTGAGGTGGAGGCTGTGTGTGATGGTGCTGAGGTGGAGGCCATGCATGGATGGTAAGAGCTGGGAAGAGAAAGGACTCTCATCTGCACAGGGTTTTTGTTCATTTCCATTGCTTGGCAAACTCTTATTCATCCTTCAATACCCAGATTAATTGTAACTTTCTCTTCAAACCCTGCTCCAACCTAGTTTCTCTTCCAGACTCCCGTTCCCCCTCACGAACCCCTTCATTCTATCATTTGCTGTGCACAACACATTGTAATTTCTTTGTTCTTCCCACTGGACTACATGAGGAGGTTCTCAGGGGTCAATTTTTTTTTTTATCCCTGGCATTTAAAAGTGTGCTTGGAATATAATAGATGACTAGGAAACACCCAATAAATGAACTATTGATAATGACAACGGGGGCTAGAGTAAAAGGGACAGCCAAAGGGAGACAAAATGTGAAATACACAAGTTAAATTGCTATACCAAGACTCCACATCAGCCCTCGTGAGGGTTCTGCTGAAGGCTTTTAGAAGATGCTGGATCTCAAAAGAAGAGGTAGAAATACTGAGGTAACACAAAACACTGAGAAGAAATTCAGGAGAAAAGCAGGAGACATTTTTAGATGGGGCCCGAAAGGCATAAGAAGCAGCTTTGTGATTTCCTGGGGACACTCATATTTCTTGGTGCAACCATAAAAACCAGAGAAACTCAGGGTAGATTTTTGCCCAGGAATCAGAGTGGGGGTGAGCAGCACACTCCCAGCCGGGGAGGTGTGTCAGCAGGTGGGTTTGTGGCACTTTCTAGGCAGTGATCCTGTAAACTCTGTAAATGACAGCTTTTCATGTTTTGATTCCCCCCCCCTCGTTTTAGAACAACAAGGAAAGTGAAAGTTGCATAAACTCTAACAGTTACTTTAACTTTCACTTTATCCAACTGTTTCACGGTGTAGACCCTTTCTCAGGCTTCCCCACTGTCCTCTGCCCTGCGTCCATTTGGCTATGGGGGTGGGGGTGGGGGTAGGCGGCGTTTGTTTGTTTGTTTATTCACTTTACATCCCGACCCCAGCCCCCTTCCCTTCTCTCCTCCCAGTCTCAACCTCCCTCATGCTTCTCCCATTTCCCTTCTCCTCAGAAAAAGGGAGCCCCTCTACGCGTACCAACCCACCCTGGCACATGAAGTCACTTTAGGGTTAAATGCGTCTGCCTCCGATGGCAGCCCAGTTACAGGAAAGGGGTCTGAAGACAGGTGACGGAGTCCAAGTCAGAGACAGACCCCTGCTGCAATGATCAGGGGACCCTCATGAAGATCAAACTGTTCATCTGCTAGATATGTGTAGCAGACCTCGTCCAGGCCCTGCTTGCTCTTTGGTTGGTGGTTCAGTCTCTGTGGACCGGGTGGAGGGTGGAGGGACATTTTTTGAGTGTTACCAAGAAATACTGTCATTAACTGAGTAGTGCACACGACAGTCCCCAGAAACAAGAACCATCGGACCTCACATGTTAATAGTGTCAGGATTGAGAAACCCTGCCAAGCTTACTTAAAACCAAGAACACAGGCAGGTGTTCGGCTGCCCTGGATTAAGATTTTTGCGGGCGCTGCGTTTTTTGTTTTGTTTTGTTTTGTTTGTTTTGTTTGTTGTTTTTTCCGCTGTTCTGAAATATGCCAGAAGAGGGCGCTGGAAGATTTCTTTTAAAACCTTAACGAAGCCACTGAAGGTTTGGTCGCCTGTGTTACACCAAAATAACCACAAGATGGTGCCAAAGGACTCCTTTTGAACACATAAGCGCGCCATCCCATCGCAGGTTTTTGTTATTGTTGTTTTATTGTTGTTGTTGCTGCTTTGTTTTTAAGGATACTAAAAATACAATTACTACATGTAGCATAAACAGTTCATAAGGTCAGCTGTAAACATTTCCGTTGAAACATAGATCAAATCACTTTTTTTTCTTTTCTACAACTAATCATAAAAAGGCATTATAGAGAGAACAGTTTTCTGCTTTTATTCACTTAGTTAAGAGTGACAGAAAGGGTCTGTAAGATGGCTCAGCAGGTCGAGCCAGTACTCTTGTGAGCCAGACAACCTACATTTGATCTAGTCACATGGTAGAAGGAGAGAATCAACTCACACAAGTTAGTTATTCTCTGACAACCACGTGCCCCGCGCCCGCCCTCAGGACAAATATATGTATTATTTTTAAAGATTAAACAACAACAACAAAAAAAAAAAAATGACAGTACACCGGTGGAGTATTAGCAGACCCCTTGTAAGGAAAAAATGGGGGTTTTGGCATGTGTTTTAAAGAAACCTTGTGTGAAGAAATCTGTCTTTCCTGGCTGTGGTTTCTTTTCCATTACACCTGAGCAATGGAGAGGCCATGCCGAAGTGAAGCAGCAAGGCTTCCTTCAGGTCCTGGACTATATTCAAAAGAAAGCTCACAGCAGGACTTTTACATACTAAATTACAAATAAGTGACTTAGATCGGCAAACCTTTCACCAACTCCTAGTGTTTCCTACCCTGAAGCTAATGCTGTGAGGTAGAGGTAGGAGCCTCAGAAGCCTGCGTAGCTGCAATGCACATTCACTCAAACCTCCCCTCAGAGAACACTCAGGCTGAGAGCCACTCAACGTGCCAAGCGTGCAGAGCCCTGGGATAATAAAACCAGGTAGGGTGGCTCATGACTTCAAGCAGCCAATAGGAAAAGAAACTTAGAGTTCAGGCCTAGCCTGGGCAGTATAAGGAAAGCTCCTCTTAGACACTTCTACACCACACGCGCGCGCGCACACACACACACACACACACACACACACACAGGCGCTCGAGTGCGGGGCAGGAGGCAGGGAGGGGGAAACAACAGAGGAGAAAGGAATTCATAGTCTTTCAAGTGTTCCACTACATCCATTCAAATAGTAAGAATTCCTCGGAATTTTTTTCAACCTGCACTTGGTCACATTTGTTGGTATGTAGTTATCCATCCATCTATTAATATCTATCTCTCTATGTGTATCTTGGCTCACTATGTAGCCAAGGATGACCTTGAACTTCTCTCATCCTCCTGCTCCCACCTCTTGAGAGTTCCAAGATCACAGGTATAAGCCACCATGACCAGTTTCCGTCAAGCTGGGGACCAAGTGCAGAGCTCCATGCATGGTAGGCAAGCACTTACCCCAACCGATCAACACCCCCCAGCCTTCACAATGTATTTACAGAAAGAATAAATTTAAGGATGACTTTAAAGTCCAAAAGAGTCCAGTTTCATATCATCCAAATTTGCTAAGAAATCTAGGGGGAAGGGGAAGAGAAAAGAAAGCAAACGAGGGAAGAGGAAGCCTGTGATGCGTGCAACTCTCAAATAACTCTTGAGAAGTTCAAGGTCATCCTTGGCTACATAGTGAGCCAAGATACATAGACAGATAGATATTAATAGATGGATGGATAACTACATACCAACAAATGTGACCAAGTGCAGGTTGAAAAAAATCCCGAGGAATTCTTACTATTTGAATGGATGTAGTAGATGTAGTAGATATGTGACTAGTTTAGCATGGTCGATGATACTGGTTAGATCTCCCAGATCACCAAAAAGAAAATGTATAAAGACATCGTTACGTTGGAAACATAAGGTAGATTAAGATAGAACACAAACTGATGGAAGAAAGCTCTGGGGGGGCGGGGGGAGTTGTGCCTTTTACCTTTATTTGACAGAGAGGTAAATGGAGAATTTGAGAAATTAAAATGTTTTCAAGGTCACTCAACTAGTAAAGTGAGGAACAAGCTAGATAGCTAAGAAATGCCAAGTATGAGGAATCTTAATCACACCTGGGAACTAACCACCCATAACCTTGACTATTCACACTGCATAGAGGGCGGCAGGCGACCATATCGAAAACAGGTTAGGTACTCCCACGGTTTTGACTGGCAGTGATCACAGAGGGTACACAGGGCACTTGGAAACCAGGAGCTTCTCCCTCTCCTTGGGAAAGTGGTTCTGGGATGCCGGGCAGCTCTCAGACGGGAGTTTAGAAAATAAGCTTTCAGGCTTGGGTCCGTGCCCTATCTAGGGAACACTGCCAGGCTTCTTCCAAGATGGTAGCCTCCCTCTTCTGTTTATTGATATGCCATAAAAAAGAAAAGTGCTTGTAAACAACTTGAGTGCATGAACAATCTAATTAAAATAATTAAGGCAATAGCTTGTGGGGAAAAAAAAAAGAGCAGGAAAGCTAATTATTACAGAGTGGCTGTGTGGGAGGGGGAGAATTGCTGACATTCTTCAGGTCCCCACAGCTGGGAAAGCAAAGACGATTTAACAGATCTCTTCTGGTGTTTTGGCTCCCCTCCTCCTCAACCTCCACTTAACCTTCTTCTCATTGTGAGTTTCAATTTCCTTCTTGGCAACAATCATAAGGTGGTGACCCCCTGATGCCTCTCAGTCCAGATTAGTCCTTCTAGTCAAACACTTGCCTTTTTTTTCCTTTTTAAACGCAGAGAACTATGTGTGTTTAGAATGGGAAGGGCGGCTGGAGAGATAGCTCAAGTGATTAAAGAACACCAGTTGCTCTTCTGGAGGACCCCGGTTTGATTCCCAGCACCCACATGGTGGCTCACAACTGTCTGTAGCTCCAGTTCCAGGGGATCTGACACTCTCTTCAGGCCTTTGCGGGCATCAGACACGCACGTGCTACACAGACGGACATGTAGCCAAAACATAAATATACTTAAAAAAAATAAAAATAATTATTTAAAAAAAAGGAGACTTAAAATGAGGGAGCCCTGGTGTCAAAGCTGTAGATAGAGCAAAGGACGCTGTAGAAATGATGTATAGTCTAGTCTCCACCATGTTTCTAACCCGTACTGGTCAGCCCTTGCTGGGTTGAGCAAGTTAGAAGAAAATGAAGGCTCTGACTGCTTGGGCTGCGGTGTAGAACCTTTTTGTTTCATTTTTGAGCTTCATCTGATTCCATTAATATCCTAATGTGGCAGGGGGCAGAGCTCCACATTCACACTTGCCCCTGCATACACACACACACACACACACACACACACACACACACACGAAATATGATTTACACAAGAAGCTGTGCAAATGGATATTTAAGGATTTTCTTCTCTTGTGCACCTATCCTGTGATGACTTCTAAGAGAGGGAGAATTTTTTGTTTGTGCATGCTGGGTACATGCATGTATGGAGCGACCCTTAGCCAGCTCCTTGTCTCTCCTCTCCTCTCCTCTCCTCTCCTCTTCTCTTTTCTCTCCTTTCTTCTCTTTGGTTTTTCAAGAGAGGGTGTAGCCTTGGCTATCCTGGAACTCTGCCTGCCTGCCTCTGCCTCTGCCTCCTGAATGCTGGGAGTAAAGGCAAGTGTCACCATGCCCATGTTAGCTTTCTTATTGTGAGCTTGTGGGTACCTTTGTATCTGCATTGATGTGCGCTCCTTAAACATGCTAGAGCCTCAGGAAGAGTGGACAATAAAATCTGTTCCCTATTCTTCCTTAACCCAGGGAACCAAGATACCCCCTGTAGAATATGACGATGATGATGATGCCAATAAATAATTGCCAATAAACGCCTATGGTAGAAATTCTATTAAAGTGGGCCAAAGTCTATAATATTGGATTATGAGGATTTTAATCGAAAGGACACTTTCCTGCAATGCAATTGTTTTGTCTAGTGGTCACGCGTATTTCTGTGTGCTTTGTCATCTTACCTATGTAAAGTTTAACTCTTTGTTCATCGCTTCTGAGTGGCAAGGGAAAGGCTTCCCGTTTTCTGCTTTCTCTTGGTCAGTTCTTACAACTAACCAGATTTTCTTTGTTCTGATTTCCCAGAGCATCCCTGTCTTTCCAAAGAACTCTCCAGGCAGGCGAGACAAGGCAGTATTATTGACAGCTTCCCCCCCCCCCCCACCCCACCAAGGACTTGGCTCCTCTTTAAGTCATCTTAATTTATTTGAGGGGGAAATCCTAATGGCCCTTGATTGATCACTGTTAGCACATTGTAACCGTTTTAGACACCTGTGCTTGCCCACACCCCCCCAAGAAAGAGAAGATGCTAAAATTAATTAAAATAACATCTCATTTAACCGGTCAAGTTCCCAGTGGCACCCCTCCCACTCACCCCCACACACTGTCACCTTAAGGTATTCCAGGAATCTCTTTGGGTTGCGTGTCTGGGAGGCCTTTTCTCCATCACTGTCGTCTACCTCAGATTGTCCCGCCTCACTTTTACACCCTCTTGCTATTGTTCCAAACACAGCCCTCCACCACCACCCCCTTCTTCTTTTTGAAGCGTGCTGGCTTTAGAAACTGGAGCCATCTGTTTTTCCTAAGGAACCTTTAGCTCATTCTCCGTGTGGGACACTTCTTCCTTTATTGGTTTGGGGCAGTCAATTTCTTTCCAGAACTGGACTCTTAGGAATCCTGACACTGCCTTATGATCCACTTTTGTCCCTAAATCAGCCCTTTGTAGGAGTGTCTGCTCTTCTAATCCTATTTAGCATCTTCATTCCGTGTTATAATCTCCTCTCCCTGCTCCTTTTAAATGACTGAGCTGCAGCGAGGCGGGTATCTTAACCTTGTCTTTCCCCCGTCAAACTTTAGCATCTTGGCTGACTAAGCCCTGGAGTTTCCTAGATTTCTTCTGACTAAGTACCAAGTTGTAAGAAAAAAAAAAAAAACAAATAAACCAACCCAACAAACAAACCAAGCAAGTACCAAAAAAAACAAGCAAACCCTAAAATTTCATTTGGGATTCAATCTTTTTCTGCATGCCAAAAATCATGTGTAATAAACACATTGAGTCTTTAAAAAATTCAAATTCTTATTTTTATGAAACAATCCCACTTCCCCTTCCCACCCCCTAACCCTATCATCATCTTTGGTTATAGAATTTGCTATGATCTTGAATAATCTTGATACTCATCAAAATAACTTTCAAGGGCCTTTACAGCTTTTATCTTGTTTTCCTAATATTTTGATCCAGTGCTAATACCTGCGCTTCCTGTGTAAGTTGGCGTAAATATTTTCCCACCCAATTCAACCTTAGATGTTTTCCCCAGCTGACCGTGGAGAGGGGACACTGCTCTGTTTTCACAAAAGCTATGCAGACATTCTGGTTTTCATAGCGATCGTGGAGCAATCAAAGAACGCCATGAATAAAGCTATCTGCTTCAGAATGAGACTTTGGGAGATAAAAGGGTTAAATTATGAGCTCCAGCCGCCCAATGACAGAACCCAAGGAAAGCCAACAATTCGCAGTGACTTCTAGCGAGTCCTCTGGGCCTGGGGAGTGGGGAGCGCGCCGGGGAGGGGGGGCTTGGGGCGGGGCCAGGCCTCCTTTGTCGTAGGCCAGTTTCCTCTGTTTGTCAGTCATTTTGTATTCCTTCCTGCTCCTCTGTCGTGGCTAATTGCCCCCCCCCCCCCCCCCGCGGCCGCGGCCCCCCCCCCCCCCCCCCCCCCCCCCCCCCCCCGCCGCAGGCTTTTAATTTCCTCCTGTTAGAGTCCTAACTCTCTTCCTCAGCAATTTCTGACCCAGCGGGTGGGTTTCATTTCTACTCTTCCCTTGGTTTGCCAGTCACCAAAATGGGAGTCCTGTTTCCTCTGCGGCTGCAGCCAACCAAATCCAGTCATTCTGGGGACAGTCTTAGCAATAAGGAACTATGGCTAGCTTGGGTTCTGTGGTTATTTTAATGGACGTTCAGTTAGAGCCACCAGTAAGTTAGAAGCTGCAAGGGTTCACCATGGCTCACCTCAGCACAGCCTTTTGGTCATATACATATACATTTCTTCCAAATATTATATATATATATATATACACACATATATACATATATATATACATATATACATATATATATAAAAACACACATATATGTGTATGTGTGTATGTATATACATATATACATATATATGTGTGTGTATATATATATATATTTCTTCCAAATGAAAATTCTAATTTACTCTATGTAGCACATCCATCCACAAGAGAAATTTTCCAAGTGACATTTTGAGCAAGCCTCTTTTCAGAAAAAAAAAAGAGAAGTAGAAGACTGCACTCCCCACCACTAACCATCCCCTCACACAGTCCAGGGGTGAAGCCGGGCAGTGGTGGCACTTGGGAGGCAGAAGCAGGTGGATTTCTGAGTTCGAGGCCAGCCTGGTCTACAGAGTGAGTTCCAGGACAGCCAGGGCTACACAGAGAAACCCTGTCTCGAAAATACCAAAAAAAAAAAAAAAAAAAAAAAAAAAGCCCAGGGGTGACCTACAGATTCCAACCACAACGCAGACTCACCAATTGCCTTTGCCTTGGATCACAAAGAGAAGCTTAATTTCTACAACCACAGCATTTAAAACAAGCAAACAAACTCCTTTCCATCTAACAGACTGGAAACGCAAATTTTATATTAAATATGGAGCATTAGACAAAGACACAATGTGGCACAAACCCACTGATGATATGTGGCTCTCTCTTCCCTCATGGAATTGATGCTCCTTATCCCTTTTAGTGTAGGGCAAAGGGCCTGGCGTGTCCTCTGATGAAGTGGACTGGCCTCTTTTGTTTTAAAACCAAGGCTCTGATTACACCTGACAGAACTGAAACCCGACCCTGGCACAGCTCCACCAAGCCTTATCTCCCACCAGCCACTCACTGTAGGACTGTCACTGATGGTGTCAACTTTGATTTCCCTTTATACAGTGCTCAGCATGACAACAACAATTATAAACAACAACAACAACAAAACCAAAAAGTTACTTTTCCCCTTCAAATTAGCTCCAAGATGACCTCCCCTTTCCACTTTTTTTTAAATATGTGTCATCGCTGTAAGATTTTTTTTTTTTTGAGATTAATCTTGATGTCCCTGTGGAGAGAGTCTCATCGTTCAAGAATAATCACATTTATTAAAAATCTGCCATCTGCCTAAGAGCCAGGCGGTGATGGCACACGCCTTTAATCCCAACACTTGGGAGGCAGAGGCAGGCAGATTTCTGAGTTCGAGGCCAGCCTGGTCTACAGAGTGAGTTCCAGGACAGCCAGGGCTATACAGAGAAACTCTGTCTCCAAAAAAAAAAAAAAAAAAAAAACCTGCCTAAGAAAATAGTTCACATAACCTGGGCTGTGGCGGTGATTTTGTGGTATTTGGACTCATGTCTACAAAAATATTTGTACACCAGATGCTGCACTGTTCAGAGCCTTCATCCCAATCCCAAACAAGTTTTAAACATTCACACACATAAAACACGGTAGGGGGAGAAGACTCATCACAGGTTTTTTTTTTTTTTTTTTTCCATTGGTGCCGCATGAGTAATGCTTTAGCCATATGGAAAACAATAAGATTGCTGGGTAGGAACTGCAACACACTGTCGGGTCTGAAAACTGCAGGCAGTGCTGAAAATATTTTCTCCCCCTGTATAACACATACAACTCACTTTCACAGCTCACCAACCAACTGCACAGGGTTTCTAAACCCCAAGGCCAAGGGCTGGGGAGAGAGCTTAGTTACAGTGAAGCGCTGGCTACATAGACCCCGATCCAAATTCCAGAAGCCGTGGAAAACATCTCGGTGTGGTGGAGATACACTTGTTATCCCAGTGTTTAGGGTGCAGAGACAGCCACATTCCGGGGCTTTCTTCATCAGCAGTCCAACCTGATGAGAAAGCTCTAAAGCCATTGAGATCCTGTCAACAAGGTGGCTGAGAAATGACACGCAGGGTTCACCTCAGGCATCCACATGCATGATCACACAGTACAGTCATGCATGCATGCACTTCAAAACATCCCGCTGGTGGCACTGTCTGGACTGAGAGGAAGCCCGATTAGATTCCGAGTCAGTAGCCCACCGCCCCAGCCCTAAATCCATAAATCCCCAGGATGATGCCAGATTTTGTTGTTGGTTTCTTGCGTGATGGAGACTAGAACCCAGAGCTTTGGGCATGCTAAATGGGTACCACTCCGTCACATCCTTAAGCCTTTGGCTTTGGTTTCAACAGTCACAGTTCTCGGCTATCTGCTTTACAGGCTGGGGAGGTTGACAAAGGCAAAAACAGAATAGACTAATAGAAAAACTGAGTTTATATCTGGGGAATTTGCGGTACGTGGGCGGGAGGGCTGTCGCTGATGTTGCCGACTGTAGCCCTGCTCCATTAACCCCGGTTGATCATTTGTTGTCGTGTGACAGCAAAGGAAGGCTGTCTTCTGAAGACAGTCTAGCTCTTGCCCATGGGTACACCTAGGTCGTTATCTTTCCAAGGATGGGTTCAGGCAGGCATCCGGCTCGTTTGGAATCTTGGTTTTTACAAGTGGATACCAAGCTCTTAAGTGCAGCCCTGGGTCTAATCAGCAATACAGAGTTTTGACATGTAGCTGCCAACAAACTTCATGCCTGACATTGCTGTTGCTCATTCTTAGGTAAGCTTGATGGGAGATACGACCTTTACAGAGGAATGGAGGTAGTCCTGTGTTTTTTAACCATACATGTATTTACTTACTTTTTTTTTTTTTAATTTGTATGTGCACATGTCACAACGTGCTTTCGGAAGTCGGAGGACAACTTATGGGTGTTGCTTCTCTCCTTCTACGATGTGAGTCCCAGGGAATCAAACTCAGGCCACCAGGCTTGGCAGTAAGCATCTTTACCCACCGAGCCATTTCACCAGCCCAGGCCATTCAGTTCTTTAAGGTATTTTAAATCTTATCCTGAATCAACTCAGATAATTAAAGAACAGCATACTTGAGATACATCATTTTGTCTGTCCCTCAGAAGGGCTCAGTTGTAGAGGCTCTTAGTTGGACAATCCGTGCTAACTTGAGACTCCTTGGTTTTACACAGAGCAAACATCGAGTGGAAACTCACTGACTTTAAATGTTATTTTTGACACTAGCAACATAGCCAAATGTTTGTTTTGAAGATGCCTGGGATTTTTTTTTTTTTCTATATAGCCCTGGCTGTCCTGGAACTCACTCTGTAGACCAGGCTGGCCTCGAACTCAGAAATCCACCTGCCTCTGCCTCTGCCTCTGCCTCCCAAGTGCTAGGATTAAAGGTGTGCACCACCACTGCCCGGCAGGGAATTTTTTTTTTTTTTATTGATTTAAGTTTTATTGCATTATGATGAGAAAAGATACATGATTTCAATTTATCTGAATTTGTTAACATTTAAAAAACATATTTTAAATAAACAGAATTAAATCACATTCTTGTTTCCCTTTTGTACCCCTTTTGGACTCTCAAGGCTCCTGAGCCCCTGGTGTGTACCTTACAAAGGACTGGCTCCTGTAACTGGTCCACTCTCTTCTTCTTATGAGCCAAGTCTGTGGTCCCATCAGTAACCACTATGTTTTTGTGGTTCGTATTTCTGGCCTGCTCTGATTTTTCTTTGTTCCAGCGATGTTCTTTTGATTCAATTATGTTGTTTGTTTTTAATAGGACACCTATAAGGTGTATTTTGAAACCATACAGGGATTAAGTGGAATCTTTACATTAATGAAATCATTCATATGGCATTTTCTAAGCAAATAGCAGTAAGATATACCACACATGTGGCAAGGAGGGACTTATCATTAGGTCGATGACTTGGGCACTTATCACAAAGAGATTAGTAAGCGAAGTCATACACATTTACTTATTGTAAATTTTATACAAACCAGGTGTAGCAAAATCCTGGCATTCAAGAGGCAAGAGGATTCCTGCAGGTGTGGAGACAGCCTGGTCTACATAGAAAGTTCTAGGCTAGCCAGGGCTATTTAATGAGAGCCTGTCTCCAAAGCCACAAGAGGAGTGGGGCTGGGGAGGTGACTCAGTTGCATCTAAGTTCACCACTCCAGCACTCACATAAAAAGCCAGACACCGCAGCCTGTGATTATAATCCCAGAGCTGGAGAGGCAGAGATGGGAGGAGGATCCCCGGGGTTTGTTGGACGGGTGTTCTAACCAATCAGGGAGCTCCAGGTTCCGTGGAAAACCCTGCCTGAAAATATGAGACAGTAAACAATTGCAGAAGGTGCCTGACATCAACCTCTCGCCTTTATACATGTGTCTACACGCATGCCCCACCACATGAACATGTACATATACACGCTTACACGGGGGGGGGGGGGGGGGGAAAAAAAAAAAAGAAGGGGGGGGGGGGAGAGAGAGAGAGAGAGAGAGAGAGAGAGAGAGAGAGAGAGAGAGAG
>JADRCD010220737.1:0-15871 GCA_019843815.1 Montemys delectorum | reverse complement strand
GAGAGAGAGAGAGAGAGAGAGAGAGAGAGAGAGAGAGAGAGAGAGAGAGAGAGAGAAAGTTAAGAGAAGAAGAAAAACCCAACTAAACACGAACAAAAACATTTTTACTGGACATAAAACCATTCAAAAATAAAAATGTGAAGAAATAAAAGAACCTATGTCTTTTCATGCTGCTTAAAGAAGAAACGGGTAGTCCTGTTGAATTCTGCACAGCTGCTAGAGGTATGCTCTAACAGTGCTCACCTGTTCAGATTCCTCTGTGTCCTTGTGTCTGCAGAGATAAGAGAGCTCCTTTTCTGAGGATACGTCATGGACATGTCCAGAAGGTAAGAGTCTGTGGTCTGCCTCAGGAGAGCAGGGTGATGGGACAGTGAGGCTTACCTTCTTGCTCCTGCAGTTTCTCAAATGCTGAGGTACCCAATGATGAAGCAGTGCATCCTGAATCCCATCAAGAGACAAGCACGAAGGTATGAATGGTTGAGGGAGAATATTGAAGGCTATTTTAATTATCCAAATAATTGGGAATTAGTTATAGTATGATGTCTCAGTGTGAAAAGTGTTTAGGGCAAATTAATTTTAAATAATCTGAGGCATGGAATAAGTTGAAAGGCATGCTGATCTAAGACGAAAGAAAAGCGCAGTATTGTTAAGTTAGATAGGGTTTTCCTGCAGAGGGAGCAAGGGTCCCTGTGAAGTTGGGATGGGTGGCCCTTCACTGGCTGGCAAGGGCCCATCTGGGCAAAGAGTTGACCCAAAGCTTGTTACACTCAGAAGAGAGGTTTTACTCTGGGGAAAAGCTGAAGCAAGGGTAAAAATGTGTTCCCCACAAAACAATTTAATGCTTGACAGCAGTGGTTCTCAACTTGTGGGTTGCAACCCCTTTGGGGTTGCAATATTGGATATTTACACTATGCTTAATAACAGTAGCAAAATCACAGTTTTGAAGCAGCAACAAAAATATGGTTGGGGTCATTACCACACGAGGAACTGTATTCAAGGGTCACAGCATTAGGGAATTTGAGAATCACTACTTTATAGCCTACCCTTCAGTCTTGTGTGTGAGGATTATTGTACTTAAACTTGGGCAAACTGTTACTAGGTTCTTCCGCCCACCACTACGTGTTACTTTCCTTGCTGCCTCGCCTACATACCTGACAAGGTAAAAGGTAGGAAGGATTGTTTGGGCTTGAAGTTGAGGGAAGGCTTGGTGGCCGGAGCACGAGGTGACAAGTCACACTGTACCTGCAGTTGGGAAGGAGAAAGGACAAGAGTGGTGGGCCAGGCTAAGAAATCTCAAGGCCAGCTCCCAGTGGTCCACTTCTTCCATCTAAGCCAGGCTTGAGTCTTTCCCACCTAAAGCCCGCATGAGCCCGAGGACAGTTCACCCTAGTACTGCCTTCAGTCACGGAGCTGATTTGTGAAGACACCGTCCTCAAAAAGAGCATCCCGCTTGAACCTTTAGGTCCATTCGTTCAAGCGGGGTTTATTGAGTGTCTGAAGGGAGGGGTGATGAAAATGACTGTGGGAGGCTTTCCAAGTCACACTAGGGGACAAAGAGAGCCCACTCAAAGTGGTGACATTTATATGGTCACCCGAGAGATAGATGAATGCTGTTGGTCAAAGCCAGGAAAACGAGGCTACTGAGTTGCCAGTGGTTCATGTGAAGCTAAGGTAGGAAAGAGATGGCAGGGATAGCGGGGGAGCAGGAGGGAGAGACATGCCTGTGAAAGCAGACAAAGGGCATAGCTGGACTCACGCTGCAGCAAGGCACGTCCTTCTCCACTTAGCCTCCTAGGCTCGCTCTTCACCTCCTCCAAGTCTTAGCTCTAGGGAGGCTTACCCGCACATTCCAAACCAGACTGTTACATCTCCTTTGTCCAACTGGTTTCCATCACATCTGTCACCTTCTATTATAGTAATAATTTGCTCTTTATTATATTTCTTTTAGTTGTTCGAGTGCCTAAGTTGTTCAAGAAGAAAGAAAAAAATGGTTTTTTGTCTGTTTTCTAATATATCCCCAACATCAACAACAGCAAGGTCCAGCTCTCAGTAGGTTTTCAATCAACAGCCATTAAGTGAGATTGTACTGAGAGTTAACAGATGTTTTATACACTGTGTGGTGTCACCTTATAGATTTTTTTTTAAAAGATCTATATTATGTATACGAGCACACTATAGCTGTCAGACACACCAGAAGAGGCCATTGGATCCCATTACAGGTGGTTGTGAGCCACCGTGTGGTTGCTGGGAATTGAACTCGGGACCTCTGGAAGAACAGTCAGTGCTCTTAACCGCTGAGCCATCTCTCCAGCCCCCTTGTGGTGTCACCTAATCTCTATTTTGGGGGTGCTTATTCTGGCTGCTGAGTGAAATCAATGTTCTAAATCCAGAAGACACTCTTCAGTGCAGCCATGTAACGATTCCAGATCCAAGACCAAGATTTGGCCAAGAAGAAGCTGTGGCTTGCCAGCCCCCACCTTCCCTTTCTTTTTTTTTTTTTTTTTTTTTTCCCTTCCTTCTTTTTTTTAAATCCCACAGGTGGAGGGAAGCAGACAAATGGAAACTATGGAGGTGCATGGGTGGGAGGCTCGGAATGAAAGCCAAGTGTTCTACCAAGCACGTTAAGCCAGAGGCACGCACTGTGCACATGACTCTCAACAAAGCCCTAAAATACCTGGGATCAGCTAAATGACAAGCTACAAAAGGTGTGTTTGCCTCTCTGCTCTCTTTGCTGAGGCTTGTAACTGCCTCCGGGGAGAAGCTGTTTACTTCTCATGTGGGATTTATTATTATTATTATTATTTTTCTGGTTTCACTCAAAAGCAAAGCAATTTGTACCGGTTAACTCTTTTTGGAGGCATCTGTTGAAAGAAATCGCCCCAGGATGGGCGCTCATACTCCATTAAGATGGGGTTGATGGGTTACCACAGGCTTAGAAAGCCTCGGCTGGGCTCATTCATTTATCCAGCAAATACTTCTGGAACATTTTCTATCTGCTGGGCCTCCCAGGAGGGTTAAAGGCGCAGTCTTCTTACCGGCTTCTTATAAAGCTTACCTTGTAGTTGAGGAAATGACATGTGTGCACAAGAAGTTAAATAAAGACTTGACAGTGCAAAATGTGCCCCCCGGGCTCTTGTGCTTAAGTAGTAAGCAGGTGAGGGAAAGAACAAAGTGCTGCCAAGCCAACTCCCAAATGCGCCCTCTCAGTCTGAGGAGTTTCCATGACCTGAGACAGCCACCCGCTCCTGGAAACAGTCAATTTTCCAAAGCTAACTGTGCTATGGTTAAACTTCATTCTGAGATGATACTTTCCGCGTTGAGAGATAAAATTATTTTTCTTTAATAGCATCATCATGAGAGTAATGGTTTTTTTTTTAAAGTTCTTATTTGTCAAAGTACAAAATTGACAACCCTATATTAGATTTTATAATTTTTTTTTTAAAATACCACTGGTTCAGTTAATACCCATCCCTCTAAGAACCAGCTGCTCTGAGCCAGGCAGAATTATAGCCAGGAGGGACAGGCTGACCAGGTGGCATAAACTGGGTAAGATATATAAGGTCAGACCAGGGGCAGATGCACATCCATATTAGGTCTTGGCTCTTTTTTGTTGTTGTTGTATGTGGAGATGGTGGGGAAAGATGTAATAGTGGCAGTCAGGACCACCTGGGGAGTCAGCAGCTAGCACCTAGCACCTAGCACCTAGCACCTTCTGTGGTGCTCCCTGCTCCTTGGCCACTGGTTAATGGGACATAAGGTTGGCTGATCAAGGAGAGCAGCGGAGGTCTAAAGTGGACATTGAAGATGGGGAAACCGGCAGTACTTTAGTGAGCAGCTGGATGGGGTTTTTTTGTGGTTGAGACAGGGCTACTCTGTGTATCCCTGGCTGTCCCAGAACTCACTCTTTAGACCAGGCTGGCTACAAACTCACAGATTCGCCTGCCTCTGCCACCGGAGTTCTGAGATTACAGGCATGAGCCACTACCACCAGGACTAACCAGCTGCAAGTTTTAAAGTAGAAAGTTACACAATAGAGCAATGCTTTTTTCAAGGATTAGCATTTCAAAGATACTTTTGTTGTTGTTTTGTTTTGTTTTTGAGACAAGGTTTCTCTGTGTAGCCCTGGCTGTCCTGGAACTCACTATATAGACCAGGCTGGCCTCGAACTCAGAAATCCTCAGAAATCCGCTTGCCTCTGCCTCTGCCTCCCAAGTGCTAGGATTAAAGGAGTGCACCACCACTGCCAGATGTCAAAAACACTTTTAATTTACATGACATAGGCAAATATAATGTACTTTGAGCATACCCTCCTGCCACTCCCCCAAAATTCATCTTTATCTAAATGACGAACTTATGTTGATAATGACACATTGCTCACTTTAGGTTAACAAATATACTCCTCCAGGAGAGAGTGTCAAGAGCATGGAGGTTTTATGAGGTGGTGGGGTAGGACCGACATAGAAAGCCTGCATTTTCTTTTCTGTTTTGTTGTAAATTTAGACTGCCCCCAAAAGATAAAGTCTTTTCTTTTTTTTTCTTGAAGATAATCCTGGCAACTGAGTACAAAATGGAGAGGGTTTGGAGCAGACTAAAAAATGTAAAGTTGCCCAAAATTAAGTACAATCATTTGCAACAGGTCTCTCTGTGCAAGCCAGGTAGCCTGGAGCTTACGATTGATCAGTTAAATGGCAAATCCACCTTCAGAAGGGAGCGCTTCAGAAGACGGAGAGCTCAGCCAGGCAGCAATTGCAACATCTCATACCGCCTAAAATGCCAAGTGCCTAGAACAAAGTATCAACAGAGCAAATGGAAACCAGCAAATGATTCTGGACACTAACAGGAAGGAAAATCTGTGGCATGTGATGATTCACGGAATGGGAAGGAGAACCGGGTTACAGATGTGACTCTGGGGTTTGGCCAGCTGGGTAATCATTGTTTTGCAGTTAGAAATAGGGAAAATCAAAAGCTAAGAAACATTGCAGTAGGATACAAGAAGCTGGAGCGGGGTGGAGGTTGCCTTTGGGTTGAAGTTGTAGCATCGAGGAGGTGTGTGTGTGTGTGTGTGTGTGTGTGTGTGTGTGTGTCCATCCATCCGTCTGTCCATCTGTCTACTATCAGCATTTCCGGAAAGGGTGGACCCAAGCATTCCCACCCCAACGTCTTGACTGCTGGGCTGTGAAGTATGTGGATGAGTTTTCTAAGCAAGAGTAGATCCTCCACAGGAGGATGTTTTCAATCCGGTGGCATTTCCAGTTCCCTCTTCCTATTGGTCTAGGGGAAAAAAAAAAAAAAAACCTCCAAGACTAAGAATAAAGAGAGGATGTAGTGACTGCTGCTCACCTTTTCCGGGAGGGGCCCAGGGGATGTTTACAGGAAAGATTCCTTTCTGCCCTTTGACTTAGAGCCTTCAGGATAGACATGGGGACACCAGTGTAGAAGAAGTCCTAGATATAAGTAAAAGGTAAATGCAGAGTGGAACTTCCCAAAAGACAAAGCTCTCGGCCTGGGAGGGAGTGAGGAGACCTTTCCATAGTGCAGAATGACATCTCTGTTCCTGTCTCTCCCCTCTAGAGCCCTCAACTCACTTGAATCATTATTCCCTCACATCATTTGAAACAACAACCACGATCAAAGATCATCGCACTGTTGTTACTGTACTGGCATCGGGTGAGATGACAGTGCTGACCATGTCCACACCTCATTTGGAGTGCGGTGAGGCTTCGTTTAGCCAGTCCTGTGGGGTTGCAGAGCTGGCCGCCAACGTCCAGATCTGTGTAAGTCCTTACCTATCCCTCTCTCTCGGGGTAGCTATGACCAGTTACCTAGGTTGATGATAAATCTTGTCAACACAACAAGATCCAGGATCACCTTAGGATACCTCTGAGCGTGTTTGTGAGGACATTTCTAGATTTGATCATGGAGCTGGGAGGATCTACCCAAAATGTAAATGGTGCCATTCTGCAAGCCGGCATCCAAAAAGAAAGGAAACGGAGTAGAAGCTCTGGTCGACCTCAGCATCCTGACCACTGATTGCATGTGACTGGCTGCCTCACACTCTTGCTGCCATGACACAATGTGTCTCCTCCAACTAACTGTAAGTTAAAATGGATCCTTCGACCCTCTAAGTTGCTTCTTGTCACAACAATAAAGAAAGCAGCCAATACAACCACTGTTCATCTGATAGACAGCACATAATTGCACGGTGTCTACAAGGAGCCCGAGTAGCAGAGCCTCGGAAGACAGACCCAGGTCCAAACACTGTGAGGCCTGGTAATTATAAGTCTTCGGAAGTCCTTGATAAATAGAAGGTAAATCTGACTTTTGTGAGTTTTATGTGAATATATGTCTCTGTGAGGACACGCTAAACAAAACCGACAGTCTGAGTTTGATCTCTAGTGCCTACGTGATAGAAAAAGAGTGCCAACCTCTGAAAATTATCCTCTGAATTCCATACCTGTACCCTGTCACACACACACACACACACATACACACACACACACACACACACACGCACGCACGCACATGCATGCGTGCACTGCATGAACATGTGCATACATACACACAAATAAGTGCAACGCAGTAAGAAAGACTTTGTTAACAAACAAATAAACAAACAAAAACATACAGCTAAGTCCCTTTCAGGGTCTTGAAAACCGTAAGCTCTATTAGCTTCAGAAGGAATCTACTTCTAAACAAATGTCCAAAGCAAAATGTTAGTCCTTTGCTATTATTCATTTATTGGGAAAATGTACATCTATAGACCAAAGCACTTACTCCGTGCCAGGGAGCGAGCTCTCGGTAGGTACTGTTGGTAGGTAGGGGTGTTGTATCTCTGGAAACTCTGTGCTCAGCTAATGAAAGGTCACTAAATATCAAAGCAAACTAAATTTCTTATCTAAAGAATGTAGTTTGACTTGACAAAACAGCCCAAGCAAATATATGGCCACAAAGCCCTTGCGAACTTTTTGACAAAAACTCTGATCCAGGGAATAGATAAACTGTTTATGGCTATTATTTTAATTTTTCCATTTAAAAATTGTAATGTATTCACATAACTTAACAATTACCAACTTAGCCAGCTTTTAAAAGTTTTTTTTTATTACATTTATCGTGCCTGTTTGTGTGTGTGTGTGTGTGTGTGTGTGTGCGCACAGGTATGCATGTGTGTGTGTGTGCATGTGTGTGTGTGTATGTGCACAGGTATGCATGTGTGTGTGTGTGCGTGTGTGTGTGTATGCTCATGTGTGCTCCTTTGTGTGGATGGAGGCCAGAGATCTTTCCCAGTCCCAGTGCTTTGAGACAGGATCTCCCACTGAACCTAGAGTTAGCTTCCCAATTGGCTACACTAGCTGGGCCATGAGCTCCTGAGGTCTGCCTGCCTGTCCCCCCCCCCCCCTTTGCTGGGGTTGCAGATACACACTACTGCATCCTGCTTTTATGTGGGTCCAGGGGATCTGAACTCAGGACTTCATGCTTGCGTGGCAGTCTCTTGACTCCCTGAGTCATTTCCCCGGCCCCAGGGCTTCTAAAGTTAGTTATGTCCTCAGGCTTCATCTAATGAAACAATACATATGAGACTTCCCTTCCTCTCTATGGCTGAATACTGTATTCTGTGTATCTGTACTAGGTTTGTCTGTACATCTACTTGCTCAGGGCACGTAAGGGTTTCTTCACATTTTAACTATTGTAAATAACACTGCTCTGAGCGTGGGTAGAGAGGGAACATTCATATATAGCTTTAGAACGTATGAACCGGAATGGTTGCTGGTTAGGAATGTACCTGGGTTGTCCATGCCGGTCTGCTCATGTGGGAATTCAGTCAAACAGTCGAATGCACACATTGAGACTCGAACTCAACTCCTTTCTACCACAGACAAGGGCAGCAAGTCTGGGAGCCCTGCACTAAGATTTAGGGCATTGGGGTACTGGTCCCAGCCCATCTACTGTCATCATTAGCATTATTATATATTATTAGGGCAAATTCTTTCATGCGGGTGGGCCTATGACCTGTGAGAGTTGGACAAGGGTTTTCTTTCTAAGATGATGGTCAGCTCAACCCATTTTTGACACCCCCCCCCCCCCCCCAAAAAAAAGTCTTGTAACTCTGGAAAACTGGTGGACTGGCTGGTTACCCTACCTTCAGCATGGGGTCAAATCTGACACCAGATTAAAAGTCCCAAATTAAATGTAATGTAAGGCTATTTATCCTCCCACCCCACCTGACCCCCAGGAAAAATTAAAAGAGAAACCAGCAACTGAGCCAGCCCGGGACAGAATTCCAAGCATGTAATTTTTAACAGACTTTTGGGGAAAAGGTTGATTTTAGGTCCTGTTAAGAAGTCATCCCTCACAAATGTTCTGGTTAGGGAGGTGTGTATGTGTTAATGATTAGACGAGAGCTGTTAAAATATCAACTGAGTAACTTAAAATATTTTCTACCTTTAAAAAAAAAAAACAAGCATGGCTTCTCATGGAATCTAAACCATCAAACAGGCAGAGGTGGAGCTTTTTTTTTTTTTTTTTTTTTTTTAAATCTTGTTGCGCTCCCTCGTTGATTTGCTTGTTCTCTCAAAGTACATATTTCTGTGCTACGAGGGGGACACAGAACCATTACATGAACAAATTGAATTAAAGTGGCTTCTTGTCTGAAATCTTAGCTATAAGAAAACCCCAGCCTGGAGTATTTCAAAACCCTCCCTCTCTTGCCCAGGAATGCACTGAAATCCCTAATGAGCACCCTCAGTGGGCGCGTGATGCAGCTAGACTCCGGCTCCAGGCGAGAAGGCTGGCGGGAATGAGTGGTTCATGAGTGTTTGAAGACTGTTCAGGACTGAAACGGAGTACGCATGGACTCCCCACTGATGGTTGGATAGACAGAAGAACTTCAACGCAGTTCCTTTGGTTGCAGATTTTGTAGGTTGAGAGTATAGTTCTTCAGACGCGCAGCACAGCGATGCGCAGCGATGCGCAGCTCAGTCACCATTGGGGGGTCCTCCAACAACCGTGGTGAACTCTCTAAAGCTGAAGCCTGACTGTGGTATAAATTTCCCAACGGGGCTGCCTTGTCTGGCTTCAGTGGGAGAGGATGTGCCTAATCTGGCAGAGACTAGATGTGGCACGGTGGGGGAATGCTGAGGGAGGCGGGCACCCTCTCAGAGAAGGGGAGGGGTATGGGGGATGGGCCCGGAAGGGGCAGCATTTGGGATGTAAATAAATAAATGTTATTTCTTAAAAAAGAATATAATTGGGCTGGTGAGATGGCTCAACGGGTAAGAGCACTGACTGCTCTTCGGAAGGTCATGAATTCAAATCCCAGCAACCACATGGTGGCTCACAACTACCCATAATGAAATCTGATGCCCTCTTCTGGTGTGTCTGAAGACAGCTACAGTGTACTCATTTATAATAAATAAATAAGTAAATAAATAAATAAATCTTTAAAAAAAAAAAAAGAATATAATTCTTGGTCCATGAACAATTACAATGCAAAGGTGACTTGACTGGGTCTTGGCATGGGGCCTAAAAGACAAGTAAAACTTCCTCTCTCTGAGTACAGAAATGACATTAGACAATGTTCTAGTGATTATTTTCTTGGAATTCACTCTGCAAAGTTTGAATGATAGTTTACAAAGCCTTACCCTGGACATGCAGCATTCAAGCTTGTATATTAAGATAAAATATGCAAAGTAAGTTCCTATCATTTGTATCATAAGAATGCAGAGAGAGACTCTGGAGAAAAATGAGTTGGATCCACAGACATAAATTGGTTAGTGGCCGTGCTAGGCTGAACTCAAGCCACGTCTTCAGAGTCACCGTCAAGCCTCTTCGTCGGCATGCAAATTAAATGCTCTCTTTTTAAACATCCCTTCTAGCAATTCTCAGTGATCTTTCTCCTACGAGCACTGTCATCCAAATATAATTATTAACAGGAGTTTTAGAGGGACTGTTAAAAGAGCAAAAAGTCAAAAACAATATTGGGCAACAAACAGAACCAGAAGAGGGAGAAAAGGCAACAAAGAGGTCCAAGTCTCAGGGTCGGGGTGGGGGTTGGGGGGGGTGGCCAGTGGGAAGGGATACTTAGCTAAGGGACATAGCAGGGGAAAGTTTATCTCTAAGTATACCTAAGAAAACTCCCACGTTAGTGTTCAAGGAACTCCTTGATGGGCTCTGAGAACATAATTCCACAGAGAGTGGGATCGTGGGTTCAATGTATCCAAATGCATGCCCATAGCTCTAAGCACACTCCCCAGATGTTGGCTGCTGCTTCTTCCAACTGCATTGAAGAGCACAGCACCCAGTGAGGAATCCTGGGAAGTACTGCCAAGGTTGAATCATCTTGAGAGAGGAAGGTAGAAGCCAAGGAAGTAAGTGTTTAAGAGTGGTAGGGCATCTCTATGTTATCCCTTCCCCTCCCCCCTCTCCCTCTCCCCCCCCCCCCCCCTCTCTCTCTCTCTCTCTCTCTCTCTCTCTCTCTCTCTCTCTCCTAAACTTAAAGCTGTTGAAGAAGAAGAAAGAGGAGGAGGGGGAAGAGGAAGAAGGAGAAGGAGAAGAAGAAGACTTCTAGTTGGATTTGAGACCCAACGCATTGGAGGAACTGTAAACCTGGCTAAGACCCATAGTTAGGGAGCTCACTGGCTCCAATATAAGGAATAGAGCAGTCATCAGAAAAAAAGAATTTAGAAATATTTGAAATGATCCACAGATACATCAACTCTCTAGAGTTACTAGAAGGACTATTTTTAAAAAGAGAATGCTTAATTTGCATGCTGACAGAGTCTTCATGTTGATTCTAAAGATACGGCTTGAGCCCAGCCCAGCATGGTCCCTAACCAGTTTATATCTGTGGATCCAGATCATTTTCTCTGGTAATGGACTGAACTTATTACTATTATTCTGCTAAAGGAGGATAGTATCAAACTGTCTTCTAAACTCATATTTTTTATTAAATTTATTTATTTATTCACTTTACATCTCAGTATCAGGTCCCCTCTCCTCCCAGTACCCCCTTATGCAGATCACCCCCCCATTGATATTTTTATACCCTGTAGATTAGTGCCACTTTCAGACTCTGTCTGAGGACTGTCTTTGTGCAGTGGATGATGGTCAACACAGAAACTCAAAGTGTGATAGAGCACCAGTCTAGAGCACTCAGTCACAAAGGAGAGATCTATATCTCACCCCTATCTTCAAGGCTTAGGATTCATTGCAGAAGAGTTTGTGGAAAGATTCTAAGAGCCAGAAGTTGGGGGAGAACTGGAGGACAACAGTGTCTTCTGCAGAGGAGAGGACCACTGAACTCACAAACCCGCAGCAACTGTGTTGCTTACACCAGACCTGCATAAGATCAGTCAACATTCTGGCATGGAGAGGGAAAGGACTCATGAGACCCACCCTCTAACCAAGGAGCTGTTCATAGTTGATGCCTTTGGGGAGAGAAAGTCAGTTTCTTAGAGGGTGTGCTTCTTGCTAGATCGAGCATTTTTTTTAACCTCATGTGTATATTTATTCATATTAAATAGCAAGAGTGGGAGAGTTGGCTTTTCTGTGGGTCATTTCAACTATTTCTAAATTTTTTTTCTCTGATGACTGCTGTTCCTTTCTCTCTCTCTCTCTCTCTCTCTCTCTCTCTCTCTCTCTCTCTCACACACACACACACACACACACACAGAGGCGGACAGAGACAGAGAGAGCATCATCTGTGCATGCTGTGGTGTAGGTGAGGCTGGAAAGAGCGTGGATGTGTTTGGAACAGCTGTGAGTATTGTGGCAGCGAGCTGATAAGGGAGAAAGAGCATTTTTCCAGAATGCTGGGCATTGAGATCAAAGCCCTCTGCAAATATTTTGATAGGAGGCAGCTGTGTTATAACAGAGCAGGGACTGACCTTCTCTCCCAGGACCTTTGCTAAGCTCTGGTCCTACTGTTTTCTACTTCTTGTGACCTTAGTGGAACTATTTATTTCTTCGAGCCCTGTTTTCTCATCAGGTAGGAATGGTGAAAACACTTCTTAAAATTTCACTATGACAACAAAATAAAGATCCTTTAAGACAAGTGTCGGGAAGTATCACACAGTGTTGCTGTAAAAGAAAGTGTTAACTGAGCCTGTGGCTGAGCTCCTGGCCAAGCAGATACCATTGTGCACCTGGCAATGTGGGTAAGCGAGAGGAAGATGGTGGAAAGGGCAATACAATGAAGGTTGACTACGTTGCTTAGGGATGTAGGTACCTGATCCCACACAAACTGCTGAGGACCCTTGTATAAAATGTAAGTCAGAAATGTCCACCCAGGGGGGCAGTTCACCCATGTCTTCCTTCCCCAACAACAAGATTAGGGTGTCTTAGAGACACCAGTGCCCCTTCTCTTCAGTGTGGCACACGGGTGAATGCCACATATGTGCTACAGAAGTTGTCCCAGGGAGAAGGAAACGGCAAAGCGTGTGATGGGGCAGGCCATGGTAGGTTGCCTGTTTGGGCTGGTTCTAATGGCTTGCTGAGCAGTAGCTGTGGTTAGAGATGAGAACAGAAGGATTTGACATGATAGACAAGATACAACCCCACCTGGGGAAAGAGACAACAGAAACCAAGTTGACATGACATGGCCTTGGGTACTTACAGCTGGTCTTATATACTTCTGTTTGTAGAGAAGGAGGGAAGATGGCAGAGGTTTATTTTTTTAATCCCATTTTGTCAGATGCTATGTATTGCTGTAGAATTAAGGATTATAAACTGAAGTAGTCCACCTGGCTTTTTGTACCACAGAGACAGCATAACCTGACTGAAGAACCCAGACCATGACATCCTCTGCTTCCCTCGTCTCTCTGTTCTTTACCTTTGCTTGCCCAAGGAAGAGACAATAAGCCAACAAGCCATTATTAGTCTATCCCTGACTAATGACTGTCCCTGAAGTTCAGGCATTTTGATTTTTCTCCCAAAGAAACTGTTCAACCCTTATGGTGATGATGGCATAGAGCAGAGATGTTAACTGTAATGTTTCCACACTTGTCTACTCCTGAGCTTTGAATGACACCTGTCATTCTCTCCAGTCACGTCCCAGTGCTGCTGGGATGTGGGAAGATGGAAGGAACTTCATCAAACTACCAATCTGGAAACATTTTACAAATAAACAAGGCTTGTCGTCATCTGAGTATTAAGTGTCGATTGCTTCTGTCTGTTCTTCTTTCAGGATTCTACCAGAGTCACAGTAATTTGAGTTGTTCAAAATAAAGACAAAAAAGCAGAGGGCTGTCTGCCAGCCTCTATGTAGCTTAGACGCAAAGACACACAAACGACCCCCGGAGTCCTGTTGGCACCCAAGCACTGATATTGTTACCTACTAACTCCCCTACTACCATCACAGGAAGAAAGGATGAGCATCCAAGCTTTGGCCAATGAATTAGCCCGAAACGAAGTCTTGATTTGTTTATTGGGTTGTCTTGTTTTGGAGGGCCTCTCTTAGGAGAATCATGACCAGTTTCCTATTTTTGACTTGCCCTTGCCCTCTAGGGCCTTCACTAGTTTATTTTATATTTTACACAAAGCTTTTCCCATTTTTAAAAAATTTGTAAGAAGCAGAAATATAGTTCTTTTTCTCAAGCAGACACATTTTTTCTGACAGCATTTCTTCTACCCTTTCCCACTATTTTGAAATATGCCCTTATCTTAATTTATTCTTATATGTGTTCACCAGTCTGTTATATATCATTGATACTCTACATCATTTAATATATCAGTTTTATAGTTTGATAGTTGTTGAGGCCATTATTATCCATTTTGTTTCTCTCATTTTCTTGGTTATTCTCCTGTATTTATTTTTCCAGACAGTTTATAATTACCTTATATTCCATTGTAAAATCTCGTTGGAGCTTTGATTATGATTTGCTTTTATTATCTGCATACAATATTATCCAAGATGACCTGGTTACAACACAATAGTAAAGAGGAACCTTTGCCAAGAGCAAAGTCACATTGTCCTGCAGGTGAGAAGCCAGGAACTAATAACAACAGGAGCATAAAGAATGGTTTGACTGAAATTAGATGGGCACTAGGTTTGACAAGGTGAGAATAAAGGGGGGGGTGGAGAAAGAGACAAAAAACAAAACCCTTTTATTGTTCAGTAAACTTGGGTTAGAAATATCTGGCTTCCCTTAATTGAACAAGACATGCTAATGTTTTGTTGGTCTTGTCTTTATTGTAAATATCTTCATAAAATGAAGACTAAATCATAGCTGACCTCCGTCTTGTGATATGTGTACACTATCATGCTAGAAGCCTTCCTTGTGGCGTGGAGCACTCATCGGCACAAAGCCCTGTTTTCTGAGTGTGTGTATCTTCCCGTAGCATTTTCTTTCTTTGGAATTTAGCGTTCCCAACTGTGTTCCCCAGAGAATCTGGAAACGTTGGTGCACATCCATCTGGCAATTGAAGGTTTTGTTGGAGTGTGGGAAACTCCAGGGTTATTTTCAGGTTATGACATTTAAATATTTCTCTACAGGTCCAAAGCAAAGTTTATCTTTTGAAACTATAACGACACCAGAGTCTTAGAGCTCATTTAGAGAAGAAATTGCTTCCATCTTTAGTGAAATATCACTTGAAATAAAAGCCTGCATGTGAAAATTGAAGAGCTAAGAAAAATGCAGATGAAGCAGCCTGAATGTTTCAAATTACCTCTTTGATTATTTTTTTCTTTCACTTAGGCATAAAACATTAAAGAACTATTTAAGAAGAGGTTGTGAGCATAAATACATAGTATTATAGTCCAACCATTTGAGAGCTGGGTGTGCTGGCACATGCCTATAATCTTAACACGTGGGAGGTGGAGGCTGGCGGAACAGGACCTCAAGGCCGACCTTAGGGACTCTATAGGGAGTTCAAGGCCAGCATGAGCTGTGAAAGACCCTGTCTCACAAAATATGGATAAATAACAAATGAAATGGCTTAGGTTTTTTGGGTTGTTTGTTTCTTTTGTATTTGTATTTGTATTGGGTGTTTTGCCTACATGGATGTCTATATATCACATGAATGCAGTGCCTATGGAAGCCAGAAGAGGGGACTGGATTTCCTGGAATTGTGAGCCATCATGTGTGTGCTCAGAATCTATCCTGGGTCCTCTGGAAGATCAGTAAGCACTCTGAACCACTAAGCCATCACTCCAACCCACATTAAATAGTCATTAACATTTTTCTTTTTCTGTGAATCCAGGCTTCAGCAAGGCAATCCCTATCCACTCTGGGAATAACTCTAAGGTTTTTCTCTGGGGCTTCTCAGGCTCAGGATGCCTCTGATTCACATCAAATTTCTCCCATCCTAACTGTCTATAGTTGTGGAAAGACCCAAAGAAACTGTACGAACCCCAAGGATACCCAAGGCTCAGCTACTGCAACCAAGAAGAGATGATACTCTGAACATTGGTTGGGGGATGGTCTCATTCAAAGGCTTCTGGCTGCTATTTCCACAGCCCCCCCCCCCACCCCATCAGCGTTCAGAACACTTTCTGTATTTCCTGCAGCCACAGAAAGCTGGACCCAGGCAATGCTAAATGAGTTGTTATTTTAGGCTAGACTCACTGACCCAACATGTGGGCAGATGCTGTAACTGTGTTATCCAAGAATCACCAGCAACCACCCATTCAACTGCTCTTATCATGCATCTTACGCATGGTCAACCACAACACATTATCTGAATCTTGAGGTGAGACAGTGAAAATAAACATAAAAGATCAATGTAGTCTTGGAACGCACCACTAGAGTAGACGGCTCCCATTTCGGCTGGGTGAGGTGGTACTTGCCTTTAATCCCTGCGCTCTGGAGGCAAAGACAAGAGGATCAAGCTCTTGTCTCAAAATACCCAGGGCTTGGCATGGAGAAGACTGCTGGCA
>JADRCD010220736.1:59968-73848 GCA_019843815.1 Montemys delectorum | reverse complement strand
TGTCTCCTAAACGTAATATCTTGCCATAATTATGAGGCAGTAGCTCATATGATCATGCTTGGTAGAAAGCACTGACTTATTTTGGCAAGGAGTCAGATGTTATCATTCAACCTTTTACTTTAGATCAAGATTCCTAGTTGAAACAGCATAGCACAGATTGGTTGCTTGCTCAGATAGGATTTCAGGGAATTATAGATAATCATTATCCTCAGGATAAATTGATAAAATTCTTAAATGTGCATGAAGTGATATTTCCTAACATGACTTCTTTACAGCCTTTGAGTAATGTTCTTGTGGTATTTACTGATGGTTCCTCTAAAGGATGAGCTGGATATCTTATGAATAATAAACAGGTAGTCATAGAAATTCCTGGTCTCTCAGCTCAGTTAGCTGAATTAATGGCAGTATTAAATGTGTTTCAGGTTGTGACTGATGCTTTCAATCTTTTCACTGATAGCCTATATGTGGCACAGTCAGTTCCTTTACTAGAAACTTGTGGTACATTTAATTTTAATACTACAGCAGGATCCTTATTTTCACAATTGCAAAATGTCATTCTTGCACGAAAAAATCAGTTTTATATTGGTTATATACAAGCTCATTCTGGTCTTCCTGGACCATTGGCTGCAGGTAATAATTGTATTGACAGAGCTTTTGTAGAAGTCTTAGTTTCAGATCCTGTTGCACTAGCTAAATGGGATCATAATAAATTCCATCTTTCTAGCCATACTTTAACACTTAAACATAAAATTTCCAAAGAACAAGCAAGAATGATTGTAAAACAATGCCCTAGTTGTGTTATTTTGTCTCCAGTTTCACATTTAGGGGTAAATCCAAGAGGCCTTATGCCCAATCATATCCGGCAGATGGATATAACTCATCATGCAGAATTTGGAAAGCTTAAATATATACATGTTTGTATTGATACTTGTTCAGGATTTATATTTGCTTCCTTGCATACAGAAGAGGCCTCTAGAAATGTAATTGATCATTGTTTACAAGCCTTTAATGTTATCAGCTTACCTAAAATCATTAAGACAGATAATGGGCCAGCTTACTCTGGCAAAAATTTTGTGTCATTTTGTGAAAATTTTGGTATCAAACATAAAACTGGAATTCCCTATAACCCAATGGGACAAGGGATTGTTGAATGTGTACACCACAATCTTAAAAATTGGCTTTTGAAAACTAAAGGAGGGAATTTGTATCCTCCTAGATCTCCAAAGGCACACCTTGCTTTTGTGTTATTTGTTTTGAACTTTTTGCAGACTAACATCAAAGATCATTCCTCTGCGGACTGACATTGGCATCCTAATACTTCAAGTTCATATGCCATGGTAAGGTGGAGAGATCCACTCACTAATACTTGGCATGGTCCAGATCCAGTTTTGGTTTGGGGCAGAGGGTCTGTGTGTATTTTTTCTCAGAGAATGAAGCTCGTTGGCTTCCTGAAAGATTAATACGCCAGGTAGACTCAGATCCACAGCCTTCTTAGTACGTGCACTTGAACGCATTGCTGAAAAGTCTTTTTTTCTTTTTCTTTTGTTCTTGAGCTGGCAGCTTTTTCTGTCACTCTGGAAATGCCTGCTTAATTCAAAAGTTTGCTTTCTCCCAAAACTAAATAAACAATTCAAATTCATTTGCTCATGCCCGGAGCAAAAGTAAAGTCACTCCTACAGCATTTAGCTGTTTCAGGATGGTGAAATCCTGAAGTACTAGCCTGACTTTACTACTTTGCATTTGAATTGAGGCTTATTCTCAGCAAAGGTTCCCAGAATTGGAGCTGATATTTTGCAGCTCAATCAGGTGCCTACACTTATCTCCAGTACAGTGGCCTGCAACTTTACTATAACTTCAGAGAAGGTGGTTTTCAAAAAGACTGTGGACTTTGCAGGCAATAAAGGCATGTCTTGGTATTGGGTGCACAGAAAAAGGTGCATTTTGAAAACCTGTGTTCTTCGGGCTAGGTCTCTGGCAAAAGAAATCAACCTAAGACAGAGGCATGTACTGAGTGGCTGTGTTTTTGTAAAAGCATGAAATAAGTAGTACAAACTAGATGTACATGTTTTCAAAGATGGGTAAAATTTTTGCCAGCAGATATTATACTGCAGATGATATTCACCCAGGCACCATGAAAATTCCCTGTACAAAACCGTGATGTTTGATTATGCCTTTGTTCTGCATTTTTTTTAAAATAAAAGGAGGAATTGTTACCTTCCCTTCACTTCAGCCATCGGACTTCTGGCAGCCTCTGCTTGGGGGCTAACACCTGGGAGCTAAGACAGATGCTCTCTGTTGACTGTTGGTTTGTCTTTGAAGAAGCCGCCTGAGGATGCCCATCGCCTGAGTACGCTCATCGCCTGAATACACCCACTGCCTGAAGATCTTCTGAACCTGGGGACTTTGGCACCTGAACTTTCTTTACAGTAAAATCTAGAGACTTGGTTTCGGTTTCTCTTGTAACTATAAAAACCCTGGCTTATTCTAAGTAAAGTGGAGCCTTGATTGGGATACAACTTGGCTTTGTGTTTTCTCTTTTCATTTCAAACCCTTTATTTCAGGTCCTTTGTTCCCTCCTTGTGCGGCGCCGATGACACTGACCAGCAGGGAAGAAGGACCAGCACACCACATCCTTTCAGCAACAGTTTACTCAGGAATGTCTTGTACAGGGGTTACAGCAGAGTGGCCCCGAGCCCCACCAGGAGTCTGACTATATACCCTTCATAGGACCGCCCATGAGCCCATACCATGCTTTACACAGTCATAGGCTACTAGGCATTGACGTAGAATCAGGCCACTGATGAGCACGCCCCCGGTGCCAAATAAGGACTTGTTTATTCCACGGCTCCAGCTAGGCCAGCGCCATCTTTAAGGCGCAGCAGCAGCACTCCACACCTCCTGGCTGAGAGATCCCTGTTCATGAAACTGCAGGCAGTTTCACCTAGTGAACTTCAGACTGACCTAGGCTAGAGACCCCTGAAAAACAAAAGGTTGGTAAGATGCTTCTGAGACTAAAGGTGCTTGCTACCCAACCTGAGGACTTGAGTTTAATTCCTGGGACCCACAGTGGTGGAAGAAGACAGATGCCCATGAGCTGTCTTCCAACCTTTGTGCATGCACAGGGACACATGTGCTTGCACACAAATATACTTTTTAAAGTAAAAATGGTAACAGTAGCAACCCAGTATTGACTGGTCACTTCCAGATGTTACTTGACTGACATTGTAAGCAACTAAATAAAGAAGAATGAGCTTTGCTAAAAGTGACTCAGGGACTCAGGCCTCTGGAGCTGAAAGCCTTTACTCTGAACAAAGTGCTTTGCTGGAACTGGAAGTATCTGCTTGCCAGGGCAATGCCTTTGACTTTCTATCACTAGTGTGGCAAGAAGTAGTAAAGTTACACAGGGTTCCCGGCAGAATGGCCTTGCTCTAGAGAATAAAAACTGCTAGAAACTACCCACCTATCAAAGTTATTGACTAGCTTCTTTCTGGAGAACAAAACACAGGAGCATCATAAAATGATGGTTTTGAAGGAAACCACAAAGGAGAGGATGAGAAAGAGAGTCCTGGTAAGGAATTAAGAATTGAAGTCTGAGTCGAGAGGTACCAGTTTATTTGACATAGCACATGATTCAAAGCATCTGATATCACAAAACAAGGATTCTCATCTCTCTGGTATAATATACCAGATACCCTGAATAGAGTCTATTCAAGGTCCTGGTTCTTTCTCTCCCATGTGGTATCAATATAAGCTTATCCTTGACTAGCTTACAAATAAATGACTCAGACTGGTTATTTTATGTGGCTTTGACAATTACTGGGGGTGGGTAATCCCTAATCTACTTTTCTAACTGCTGGCCTGGCTGCATCCCCAGCGGTATTCCCCAGATACTTGCTGTTTCTCCTGGTCACATGCTTATGGTCCATTTCCCGCATGGCAGCTCCTCCTATCCTTGTTTTTCCTCCTTCTCTCCTTGATCTCTCCCCTCTCCTCTCTCTTTCCACCCCCAATTAGGTAACTCAAAACCCACCTACCTCAGCCGGGCGGCGGTGGTGCACACCTTTAATCCCAGCACTTGGGAGGCAAAGACCGGTGGATTTCTGAGTTCAAGGCCAGCCTGGTCTACAGAGTGAGTTCCAGGACAGCCAGGGCTACACAGAGAAACCCTGTCTCGAAAAACCAAAAAAAGAAAACAAAAAAAACAAAAAAACGAAATAAAAAAAAAAACTCACCTACCTCTAATCCCTCTCGTAATTAGCTGCAACCAATTTTATTTAACCAATAGTTTTAAATTAAGGAACAAGGTTCGCACAACAAAAGCTTGTAAAAGTGAGAATTCACTCATAGGCCTAGACCGTCTGGTATAGGCTTTAGCATTACAATAGATAACATCTGACAAAACCTCAACACCCACACACCTAGAATTCAATGGTTTCCCTAATTAGTACACATTTCACATTCTTTGAAGGCTTGGGGGGCAAAGGGGAAACAAGGCCTCCAACTGTCCCTCTGAGCCAAAGGCACTTAATGTCAAAAGAAAAAGGACAGTAGAGTCACTCCACAGGCATTCCTGTGTGTTCAGAACCCCAAACTTGAGTGTACCCTCACTGTCCCAATGGGATTTGTCACAACAATGTAAAAGACACTGATTTCCTTTCTTGAAAGAACAAAGTGCAGTATGAATATAAAAGACTCGAACCCCACCCTTTTCTGAAAATAATATGTAAGAGAACTCTCACCTTATATGATTAATATTACTCAAGAATCACACATGGCAAAAAAATAGCTAAAAAATAAATCTGTCATAAATTCTCACTATGCAATCACAATACACTCTGCTAGTTCGAATAGAATCTACAAGTTGGAGAGAGCCATAGAGATCATGTCATCCATCCCTCATTTCATGAGGAGACAGAGGTCCAGGCAGACAAGGTGCTGGACTCCAGGTCTGACCCTGTGGCAGAGTCTGGCTAGGACTTCACGGTTCTCAGCTCTCTCCTCTTCAAAAGGCCTTCAAAGTAAAACATGGTGATGATCCCCAAAGACACATCACACAATAAAGCACAAGCACTGACACATGCCAGCAATTTGGTCACTCAAGACAGTTCCTTTGGCCACTGGGTGGACATGCAACTCTCCTCAGATGGAATGCTTTACACGAGATTAGTTCAGATTTCCGGGGGAGGCTAGCTGCAAGTAAGAAACACCTTCTTGGATCTGGAAAGGCTTCTCTTGGTTATCAGTCTGCAGTGGGCAGGTGGTCAGCTGCACAACGGAATCCCAGGTTGGATGCAGAGCTATCTGGTGTGTTCTGGCTTCGAGCTGCACAGCGGTACCTATAGCAATAGGACTGTAACAGATAACATGCCGTAAGAGATCCTGGAACCCTTGGCTTAAGACTTAGGTTAGATAAAGTTTCACAAAAATATCTGGTACAGAAAACTCAGAGCTACCTGAAGGAAGAGCTGCCCCTGAACTGCCTTCTTAAGATATTCTGTGTGATGTACCCTTGGCAAAAGGCAGCACATTCAAGAGTCAGCCAGCCAGTATCTTTTACCTTAGAAATACCACCTACATACGGCAGAAAGGCTACCACCACTCATAACACCCAAAGAACACACAGTAACCTCCCATGGTTATCCATGTGACTATGTAGTCAGCAGGCTACTACAAAGAATCACGTCTGAGTGTATGTGTGTGTGCATGTAGTATGAGCTAACCTATATAATCATATGAGATTATAATATGCACATACAATCATTATCCTTTCATGCACAGCTTCTAATTTTTGGCATATTATATCAATTTTTGACATTATAAAAATAGATATAAATGGCAACAAGAAGATTAATAACAGCATCAAATATCATAGAATTAAACATACTGGCAAAAATTTAAGAGTCATCATAAGAACTTAAAATACATGAAAAGCTGTTGGAAAATCACTTTCTTCCCAATACCTCAGGATTTTAAATCATAGTAATAATAAAACTATGCACGTTGGGATTTGGTTTATTTCATTCTGTCTAATTGTGAAAGAGCAGAGAATAAATGCTCACGCAAACATGGGCATTGATTTCCTTGGACACACTCGGCATGGTAACAGGCACTTTTGTCTGCTATTTCTTTGATTGTAAAAGCCCAGGCAAATCAAACACGTTACAGAAGGTGACACAGTTGTTAAAGAAAGCAGGACTCTACTCTGAACAAACTGTAGTGTGCTTCCTTTCTTAGCAAGAGTCTAGACTCCGGGTGCAAAGGGTACCCTCTATCTCACATCTTCTTTCCTATCGCTAAGACACGGCCTACTTACACACATTCACACAAACATACAGGACATGTATCTGTGGACTACTGACACAGCTACAAGATTCCAAAATAACCATGCATGGAACTCCTATGAGGGTCATTCCTCAATTCAAAATAGCATGAAATAAAAACAAACTGATCATCCTGGGAGCCAGGAGTGTAAGTCAAGAGTTAGCCCATTGAGCCCATGGCTGCCAATGGGTAAAAGATACTTCAAAAAGAATCAAGTAGAAGTTGGGAACTCACACAGAAGAGATAATTTGTGGGAAGGGAAAAAAATAGGTCAGCATGCAAGACATTTTTTTTATTCCTATTATTTCTTTTCTCTCACAAAAAGTCAGATGCTTCTAATCTCCATAAAAATTATCTCTGAGGCTGACATGGAAATTCTCTGGTGCATTTTCCCCACAGGGGAAAAAAAAGGAAGACATAATGCTCTATCTTCTTTAGATAATAAAACAATAGCAACCAATTTTCCTTGTGGAGAGTGAGGAACAGAATGTATTCCCAACTCTCAGGTAGACAGACAGAAGAGGAAATTTGAATGTGCTTAAAATAATAAGGTGATCCTTCTGCATCTTTGTGATCGGCATGAACAGAAGCTTTCAAATGTCTGGCAAGAGGTGTGTGAGGAGACATAGTAGAATCATCAGCACAGGCACTAGACTGCTGAGAAATGACAGGACACCGATATTTCTAGAATCAAACTAGATAACTCAGAGGAAACCAATCACATGCAGTGAATTCCACACTGCAGCAAAGGTCAAGCTCAAGGGGAGGCACACTAAAGACTCTCATAGTCTTCTCCCATGAATAGACCACACCCAATGAAAACAACCAAGCAGTCCATTTCCTGGCTGCCTACACCAGGAGAATGAGCCCAGGTCTAGGCGTGATCCTGGCCTGGCTTGTTGGAGGCCATAGGCAGACGAGAAAACAATGAGTATGCATCAAAAACTTACAAACAGCCTTGAGCTAAGCTAGTCATTTGAGTCACTTGCAGAATGTCAAAGTCTCTAGGAAGGCCCAGGTGATACATACATGTTTATGGCAATGGTTCTCAGAATGCAGTTGTGATGATTAATGCTGTCAATTTGACAGGATCTAGGATCACCAAAGACTAACATTTGCCTGGGCCTGTGAGGGATTATTTTGATGAGGTTAGCTGATGTGGAAAGACCCAACCTAAATGTAGGTGGCATGTGTTACAGTTCTAGACTATGTAAAAAGAAGAAAGCTAGCTGGACACCAGTATTTGTTCCTCTCTGTTTCCTGACGGTGGATACAATGTGACCAGCTACCTCAAGCTATAAGCACTATGACTTCCATGTCATGATTGACTACTGTGGCACAGTCAGCCAAAGTAAACCTCTTCTTTCACAAGTTGCTTTTAAATTACGAGTTCTGTTTTCGTGCTGCACACTCCAGTGATGAAATGACAGTCGTCAGTCCTGGCATATACTTCCTTCCACCCACTGAGTCTTCTCACTGGCCCTTAGGTTGCCTTAACCAAGGTATTTTATCACAGCAACAAGATAAGTAACTAACATTCAGGGAACAGGCAGGCAGGCAGGCAGCAGGCAGGCAGCAGGCAGGCAGCAGGCAGGCAGGCTGAAGAGGCTGTCCACATACACATCCTAGGATGTACACCCAGACATCCAGGCATGCTGCTTTCATGGTGCTTGTGCGGTACTCAAGCTACATTTCTAACAAGTTTTCAGTCCCTGCTTAACCCCTGGGGTACACTTTGAATAGCAGTAATTTGTAAAGGAGGGTGGCTGGCATTTTACATGGCTAAAGAGTGGTATCAGAAGCACAAAAAAAAAAAAAAAAAAAAGACAAAAATTAGGCAAAACAACAGCCAGAGTAGACATAGTCTGATCACATCACAGCAAGGTTCTACCTAATATATGAGTGTTTATAGTAGGCCAGCTGCAACTTCAGGCGGGAGGAATGCAATCAGAGCAGACAGACGAGGAACCTGCTATCCGAGAGCTGCCATTCAGAGGGAAGAGTCAGACTGCACACTGACGGAAGCCTTCAATACTGCTCCCAACACTGCCCAACAGTGCTCAGCTCTGAAGACAGGAAGAGAGGGGAGGGATGACCAGAAGCAACAAAAGAGGGGAGGGATTACCGGAAGCAACAAAAGAGGGGAGGGATTACCGGAAGCAACAAAAGAGGGGAGGGATTACCGGAAGCAACAAAAGAGGGGAGGGATTACCGGAAGCAACAGTGCTCTGGAAAAGACTCACTGAGAGCGAGCTAACATGCCCAAGAACTGGAAAACTGGAATACAAGAGAAAGTTAGCCAAAGACGGGTAATGTAAAAATCAAGATATGTGAGCAGATAAATAAATGGAATCACACCACTATGTTCACAGTCCAAGGAGTTTGTACTCAATACAAGTGAAAATTGTGATAAACAATTTGCTAATCCTTTGACCAGCAAGAAAAAAAACACAACTCAACCTCAGTGGCTCACCACAGAAACAGACATGTACCAAAACAAAGCCCTCTGTAAGAAACAAACAAAACAAGCGCTGAAGAGAAAGCACCGCAAATGTTTTGCTTTGGGGATGCACTCTGTCACTGAACCTTGGCTTGGCTGGCCTCAGACTCAGAGAAAGGAGCAGCACTGTCCAGCTTAGACCAGGCCTCTGAGATTCTTGGTTGTCTGCAGGGGCTGGGAGGGGAATGACACCTCTCCCAGCTTCCAGCTGAGGGTACACATGAGCTACCTGGATGGCAGGGACCAGGTTATGTGCCACATAAACCGACAAGCTGAAGGACAGCTCTGGTGATGAGGCACAGGACTGCAGTGTTCCTTGGTTGGATTATTCTATATGCTACAAAAGCCAGTCTGCCACAGCCGATGAATTTTTAGTACCTGCTTAGAACAGGATTCTGTTGAAAAGGATTCTGCATCGATGACACAAGAAACTAGAAAAAGATTGATGATATACAAAATTGTTATTATGACCAAAATTGAAAACCTTGAGTATAATACAAGATAATTCAATTTTGAAAAAATACATATTAAAGTATATAAAACTCATGGCAGAATATCATCTAATAGTATATAGACACAGGATATCTGATTTTTCATTGTCATCTTTCTCATTTTATTTATTTTCTAAATTTTATGCATTGAAATTGTTTTGCTTATGCACCAAAACACTTTCAAGAAAATCAGCAACTACAAAAGGTTTTATTACTGGGTCTCTGCAGTTCCTGAGGCCTTCCATTAACCAAACAACTATGAAAACCTGAACCCAAAAAAGAAAGCCTCACCACGTGTGTGGAGAGGGCATTGGGACATCACTTGGTGGTAGAGCCTTCCCCAGTGTATGCAGTCCTTGGGTTTGATCCGTACAGGCACATGTGTGCATACACACACACACATACACACACACACACCACACACACACACCACACCACACACCACAAACACACAGACACACACACACCACACAGACACACACACACACACACACACACACACACACACACACACGTTAAGAGCTCAGGCCCAGCACTTGCAAAGAGTCAATTCATACTACTATCATTCTGCTTACACACATCCATTCACTAAGAAAATATGTATTAATAAGTAGTTCTCTTAAACTTCAATAATGGGTCACTGATGAGACACAATTAAAGAGCAAATGTCCTGGTTATGAATGTTCTGGTTGTTCTTTATATCTTTCTACCTCTATTTTCAGCATGAAAAGTGGTTTTTAAAGGGAGTTAGGTCTTTGGGTGGCTGGAAAATGGGTCATTCTATTAATTAAGAACAGGAGTAGTAGGAGGGACCTGTTCCAGCCTGATTTCATCAAAATGGGTAATTACTTTGTAAAAGTGATCTCAGTATCTGTGCTAAGGATGTGCTCTCGGCTCAGCAAACTATCCATTTAAGATAATGACCTACAACCCTGGAGGCCTTCAACTCAAGTGGGACAGAAATATGGTTTTCATGATGTTTCTCAGATAAAGAGTATTTTTAAGGCAATTATATCTCATACGGACTCATTCTAGGGAAGCCTGTACCAGAAGCCAGGACTTACCATTGCTCTTTCAAATGGCACTAGACCAACTTCTTTGTCATTCTGGTAGAAGGGTAGCCCTGATGCTGAGAACTGGAATGAAGACGCCCACATTGGAAAGTGAGGCATCGACCTAACAACCCCAAGAACCAAAGTCCGTACTTGAGTACTTACTATGTGAACTGTTCCATCTACTTAACATACACTAACGCTGCACCTTCTTCCAACAACCCTATGAAAAAGATATAAATAGCATGTACATGACACACATGAGGAAAAAACTGAGGCCAAGAGATATTAATGGTGTGCCTAACGCCACACCATGTAAGCAGCAGATCAGGGAATGATTGCCTATGCTCTTAACTGGTTGCTATACTACCTCAAAGCCTCTCTTGCTGTGTCCCCATCTCCTTCGTGAAGCTGTAACTTAGACAGACTGTTAAAACCTAGAATGAGGGTCCTGGAGAGATGGCTCAGCAGTTAAGAGCACTTATTCCCAGGGAACCCAGGGTTGATTCTGGAGACCCAAGTTTGATTCCGAGACCCCACATGGTGGCTTACAACTATTAATAACTCTAGTCCCAGGGGATCCAATGATATCTTCTTGCCTCCATGGCACTAAGAATACAAGTGGCATACAAACATGCATGCACGCACGAGTTTCTTAATAAAATCACCCTTTTTTTAAAAAAAAACCTAAATACAATTATAGGAGTTTACTTTAACAATGTAAAGTAACCTTAGTTTATGACCAAAAGTTTGTTACTTTCTAGTCAGAGAATGTTAAATATTAATATGGGGCTGGAGAAATGGCCCAGTGGTTAAAGATACTGGTTGCTTTTCTAAGAGACCTGGGTTCAATTCCCAGAACCCACATGGTAGCTCATAACTCTCTGTAACTCTGAGGGTATCAACACACAAGTTGTGAAGCTATATATGCAGATAAATTACTCATAATATAAAATAAAAATAAATATTTTAAAAATCAATGATAACATTCTTTATATTTTAAAAACTAATTATAACATGATTTCTTTTTATTTATTTCTGTAATTGCCATTTTTCTTTGGTAAAATCCTAATTTTATCCAGTTTTGTTATTCTACTGTTCATAAGAAATATTCTACAGGTTGACCAGGAAAAGTTAATCACTAACTTGGCTCTACATCAGCCATGAATTTTAAACTAAAGTCATAGATGTCAAGCCTAAGGAGAGAAAAATAAAGTGATATAAACACCTTAATCCAAAAAAGACAAAGAATAAAAAAGAACAAATAGGGCAAAGGAAAAAACCAAAATCTCAAGATACCTAATTCAAACCTAGTAATATTAATAGTTTCATTAAATATAGTTGGTTTAAATAATGAATGAAAATGCAGAGATTAAAATAATAAATTCAAAAATTCATATAAAAGATTTGATTCTTTAAAAGACAGAATTAACAGAGCATACCCAAGTAAAAACAGATAATCTACAAAGCCAAGCATCTATGAAACAAGAAACTCTTATTTCTGTCTGGTTTGAGTGTATCCCTTAAAGTTCTGATAGGGGTTGTTTAGAGATGAGGGCTTTGGGGGAGGTGATTAGGATTAGATAACATCATTTGGGTAGAGTCACTATGCTTGAATCTTATTGACTTTATAGAGAGAGGAAGAATAATCATAATGAATGTGCACACACAAAACGCTACACACATACACACACACACACACACACACACACACACACACATATACCATCACTTCCCATATGATGCCTTAGAAAAACTCTGGACCCAGCACGAATATAAGCACCACATGATGTTCTTCAACTTTGGATCCCTAAAAACATAAGCCAAAATAAGTCTCTTTAAAAAAAACAAAAACAAAAACAAAACAAAAACAAAAACAACAACAACAACAAAAACATAATCTTTTTGGGAGAAATGAAAAGGTGGGCTAAATGCAAACGCCTAGGTCCAAATGCCTTTAAGAGGGAATTCTACCAAGCACTTCAGAAAGAAATGATGTTAATTTTACATGAACTCTTCTTAAATATTGAAGATTTAAAAAAAAAAAAAAACCTTAAGATTCAAGACTACTTTACAATTAAATTTATGAGCACAACAGCATACCAAAAGCACACAAAAATTACTAGGAACAACAAAAAAGGTTCTATTGATCATTAATTATATGCAAAAGTTCTCAATGTTTTAGAAAACTGATTTCCGAAATATATAAAACAGACAGCACATCATGACTAAGTGCAAGAGACAGCAAGAGTGCAGTGATGGCTTAAGAGGTGAGACCAAGCTGGACACAGTCGGGTGCTAATGTGAGAGTCTGGGTTCCATAGGGATTCAAACTTAGTCTTGGCTACGTAGTGAGATGCTGACTCAAAAATAAGTAAGTAAACTAACAAGCAAACAAATAAAACCAATAAAATGGAAATCAATCATTGTACATCATCATATTATACTGTATTAACAGACTTAAAAGGAAAAGAAAATAATTTCAATAAATGTACAAAAAGCATCTAGCAAAATCTATTTCATTGATGACTAAAAACTTTGAATATTGAGGAACTCCACCAGCCCAGTGGCTTGGGTTCCTTCCTGTATCTCTGGGCTGGTGTCCTGAGCAGACCTTGGGCACAATCTCTGCAGGCAGTCCCACTACACTCAGAGGAAGCTCCACTCCCAGGTGCTCCAACATGCCCAGGATCAAAGGTGAGGAGGACCCAACAACTGTCCCAATACCAGGAGTAACTGGGACTAGCAGGACCCAGGCACATAGGAACTCCACCAGCTCAGTGGCTCAGGTTCCTTCCAGTCTGCCTGGGCTGGTGCCCTGAGCAGACCTTGGGCCCAAACTCTGCAGCTAGTCCAAAAACACCCAGAGGAAGTTGCACTCCCAGGTGCTCTAACAAGCCCAGGATCACAGGATCCCAGAGACAGCTTGACTTGAGGAGTTCTGACAGAACCAAAATCACAGGAAGGACAGGCTCCAGTCAGATTTAGCAAGGGCAGGTAGCACTAGAGATAACCAAATGGCGGGGGGTTGGGGGGGAGGCATAAGAACCCAATTCTCCCACCATAGCAAGTCCTGGACACACCATTACACCAAAAATGCAAGATTCAGATCTAAAATCACTTCTCATGGTAATGATACAAGACTTTAAGAAAGAAAAAAATAGCACCCTCAAAGAAATACAGGAGAACACAGGTAAACAGCTAGAAGCCCTTCAAGAGGAATCACAAAAAAATCCCTTAAAGAACTACAGGAAAATACAATCTGAGAGGTGAAGGAAATGAGCAAAACCATCCAGAATCTAAAAATGGAAATAGAAACAATAAAGAAATCAGAAAGAGAGACAACCCTGGAGATACAAAACCTAGGAAAGAAATCAAGAGTCATAGATGCAAACATTACCAACAGAATACAAGAGATAGAAGAGAGAATCTCAGGGGCAGAAGACACCATAGAAAACATTGACACAACAGTCAAAGAAAATACAAAAAGCAAAAAGCTCCTAACCCAAAACATCC